>JXSR01S038191.1:42923-54393 GCA_000969725.1 Ophiothrix spiculata
TGTACGTTTGAAGTCAATAGCATGCAAATATTTTTCAAAATGGCGATTTAAAATTGTCCAAAGGTGCCAACCACCCTAAAATTACCGCAAAGGATGTAAAACCAATTACCCAAATGCTTTGGGTCGCTTTGTTTTGCGTGTTGGTGCAATCGGTGATCATCCGTTAGGGGGGGGCGGGGGGTGGGGGTAAAACCAAGTCAGACAGGACATGAAAATGCCTAAGGTCAGTGGGTACATTCTACTCACAGTAATTTACTTGTTTACCCTTGTCCCAAAAATTAGGTCGCCATTGTAAAAACTATCTGCATGATATGGACCTAAAAGATTACAGAACATCTTAGAAACACAATTTCACTTCGTTCTAAGCACAAAACATAAAACCGATACAAAACTTTTAGGTGGTTATTTTTGTTCAAACCCATGATTGTCCGGCTCGGGAAGTACTTTTGACGTCATATTATGCAACGCCTTAGCTAATTTCTACGATTTTGATATCAATAGAAAGAGAAAAAAATTATATTATATTGTGGTGTAAAAAACTGATCTTTACGCGTGTAATTTCATAAGGGAGATGGTAACCACCCACATCCATCCCCGTTAAAACAAAAATTACAAAAACATGTACGTATTTCCATGTAGACGTGAGACATGATTATAGCTTCGTCGTGCGGGAATGCTCAAGCTTTAGCAATGCAGATGCGCTGTTTGAATTAAGAACTGTGTAATTCAGTATCGAAGTGATTACGTAACTCATCCAGTTACTGGATCACGCACATCCACTGACAACGGTAAATGTAATACTTTTGTGTGGTGATCATTCCGATCATGGTTCAAAACAAGAAAGCGTGATCCAGTTGTCTGGATGATAATCGGATGGCACGTAACACTGCGATACCGAATAACTTGGGTTTTACATCTGAAGGCTGGGCACAAGCCTTAGCAGTGGGACAAAATTCAAAAGACTAAGTAAGATATAAAGTTTATGGTAATGAATCACTAGCAGATCAATATCTCTATCCGCTACACTGAATTCGCATAAAGAATGGAAACATGGTTTTGAATACTTTACTTTCAATTAGATAGCATGTGTATGCAAGACTGACCATCGGAAGGCCTGTGTTGAGGCTATGAATACCTGAACGGTCGGTTGACTTGATTTTATTTGTGTAGGCCTAAAAAAAATTAAAGTTGTAAAACAAATCATCAGCCCAATTATTTCGGTGTCTTTACTCTTAAATAAATAAATTGAACGTTTAAAATGAAAAGAAATGAAGAAAAACACCCCCATGGACTCGAACCCGGCGCAGAAGAAAATGATATGACGTTGAATGTGACTTTGGTCTGGTACTGATATGTCATGCACGGCGCTTTAGCCCGCTAGGCCACACTTCTCGATGTGAGCACATTTGAATTTAAGTTTGGCCTAAACGATACTCCGTGTCGGTCTTTTTGATTTGGGTAGATGCGCTTGCGCCATGAAGTCTTTGAATCGATGTATTGTGCATAGTAATTTCCTATCGCGCTGTGCAGTATGTTTTGCGACGCTGGCAATAGAAATGATTAATGATGACTTCATTCGATGAAGATATTGTTTTGTACATGTAATTCCGAATTTCGTCATTTTGGAGAATCAACTCAATTGATTTTTATGCAGTTGGTATCAAATTAATCCTCGGTTTGGTTATAAGATTGTATGATTTTGATCATATAATGCAAAAAAATAAAAAAAAACCGTACCTAGAACGACGAAGCGTTTATGATATTCGCCTCAAAAACCTTTTCACCATTGAAGATCACGTGAAATAGATTCCAACTTAAATCACTCGTTATTCGGAGATGAAAACAGTCACATTGAAGCATTCCGAGAAAGAACAGATAGTCAAGTGATAATTTATCCAACTTAAAAGCTTTGCTATCATTATTTTAATTCCCTAAAACAAGCGGAATTCCCTTGGTATTTATACGCCATGAAAATATCACGGTAAAAGATACGAATCAGAAGTGGGCGGAGCTTTGAGTCAATTTCTTGAATCGATATCGTGACGTCAAAATGTACACATTCCTATAGCTGGGCTGCTTTCAAGAGACTTTCGTCACACGTGCTGATTCCGTATAGACAAAGGAGTACATTTAGCGGTGAGCACCGGAATAATATCCCGATATCAGATGTTTGTAAGGCTTGTGTGGGTAGACTTTCAACTAGCATGAACTGTTTTTGTACTCTAACCACGCTAACCCTCAACCTAATTGCATAAACCGTATAAAAGTATACATTTTTAGAAGCGGATTTTTACCCTGAACATCAGTTTTTGATCAAAAATGTCGATTTTGGCAACACAAAAATGCCCAAAACCGTATTTCTTGCCCCCCCCCCTCCCAAATAAAATTTCTGGAAAGCCTAATAAATATTAAAGCCTATTGAGTCCCAGACTCCCTTTTACACAGAAAATAAACAAAACATTAAATGCATGCCATCCTCCCTTTCTACAATGCGATGGCCACAGAGTCAAAAGGTATGGTTCTTTAACTGATATAAAAATAAAGTGTAAGGAACTCTGATTCTACATTGACTGTCATTGATATAGGGCATTAACATACATACATACATACATACATATCAGGATTATTTAACGTGCCATTTCATCTAGATACAGATATCACAATCTGATCACATCTTCCATAATTGCTGCTCAAAGGCGCACTTTATGTCCGTAGTTAGATTGTGAGTATCTAGACAGCCCCGGGACGCATTAACGCTTTCAAAGTCCTTTATCTCGAAAAATTTGCGATCTTGGTGTACTTTTGTCATCATGTTGGGTTAAAAAAGTTCACAACTGATTAAGAAAAGCCATTTTGTACAGTCAGTCAATGGAAAGCTAATTTGTCGCCTGCATTTGAATGCACTCTCCCTCTTACGTTCCACCAGTACAATAGCTCATCTAGACGCAATGTAACCAGCCTCAAAATATTCTGGGGAACCAGGGCGATTAGCCCAAACTTTTCAAAATAGCCCTGGTGAGTTAATATTAGTCTATATGGAAAAATGCATTAAGAGGGCGATTTTTGGAAGATTTTCCCTCAAAATAGCCCTGGGAGCCTCATGAAGTATTTTGACCCTTAAGGAAGCCATTTTGTACAGTAAGTCTATGGAAAGCTAATTTGTGGTGTGTCGCCATAAAGGTATCCAGTTAAAAGGGGCGGTTCCATTCTGGAGCCTATGCGTAAGTAAGGCTCTAAAGACGCACTTTTTAGTGTCGCTGTCACTCAAAGACCCCATATTTTTCTCTCACCGAATGCCAAATTTTGCTCACCTTATGCCAAGCATCCTGCTGACTCCTCATGTTTGGACCAATGAGTAGGCCTACTCATATTTTTGTATTTTCCTTTCACCGAATGCCAAAAATCGTCCTCTCATCAAATGGCCCCTCATTTTTGAGCCCGTGTTCTCACTGAATGCCCCAGCCTGTCGGAGCGTGGGTCATTACACCCATATTCATTTCATATTTGACTGCCCCCAGGGGAGCTACATATATACGGGCTCTGAGGTACATTTGAATGTCTGGATGTCTCATTCAATCATAAAATACAGGTGTGTGGTTAATAGGGTGTGTCTGGCAATCACACCCCACCAAGGGAAACATCTAGTAAGCTCATTTGTATTATTACTATGGGCTATGCCAAACATTTTCCAACTGATTTTTCCCCGTTAACGTTTCAGCCAGTTTAGCCTAATTGTGAGGGTGGGCATATTTGGGGTGTCTGGCGGCCACACCACACCAATGGAAACGTCTGCCAATGATCGTTTTTATAACTATGGGCTATACCAAACATTTTCCAAATGGTTTTGCCTGGTTTTCCAGCTAGTTTGACCTAATTGTGAAGGCGGGCACCCTTTGGGGTGTGTGGCGGGCACCCTTTGGGGTGTGTGACGGGCACATTTTGGTGTGTCTGGCAGCCATACCCCACCAATGGAAACATCTAGCAATGCTCATGATATTTATTAGTATGGGCTATGAAAAACATTTTCCAATTGAAATTTCCAAATTTACTTTTCAGCACATTTGGGGGTGTCTGGCGGCCACACCTAACCAATGGGAACGTCTGCCAATACTCATTTCTATTACTGTGGGCTATGGTAAACATTTTCCAACTGATTTTCCCGGTTAGATTTTCTGCTAAATTTACCTAACTAAAAGGAAGGCACATTTGGGGTGTCTGGCGGCAAAACCCCAACAATGAAAATATCTGGAAATGTTCATTTTTATTATTACTATTATTAAATTTCTATGGGCTATGCCAAACATTTTTCCACTGATTTTGCCGAGTTAACGTTTCAGTTACCTAAATCAATACTCTTCATTTCTATGGTTCGTTCCGTTTCTGGAATTGATTTCAACACCCCATGCTGATTACTTTATACCCACTTTGTAATCAATACTCATTTCTATTACTATGGGCTATGCAGAATTTTTTCCAATCAATTTTGCACGGTTAACTTTTCAGCTTATTTGGCCTAATTGTGTGTAGCAGTATTTTTGATATACGCTACGTGGTTACACAAAAGGGCAGCTCACTGAACTTCGGGTACACAACTACACATGCTCGTTGGAATGATTTGAAACAACCCCTTTTCGCGTTTACCCGTTAAAAAACATTCCTTTTCACAAAGGCGTAACTCTTGCTTTGCCTTCAAAATCTGGCAATGCACATCACTTTGTTTGTTGACAAGGCGTAGATAACTTACTGTTCCATATGTACTCTCACTAGCAGGTACCACAATAAATGGTGTAGCGTCGTCTGCTAGGTTGAGAATGCCTGTTGGCAGGCAGAACGTGACCCTTATTGCCTAAAATTAAACTAGAATATGTAAAAAAGAGTATTTTCCCCAAAATGTTGAAGTTAATCTTTCTTATTGGACTGTTATTAAATGATGAAAAGATTTTGTTTGTACAATTTTTGAAGAAATTTTACGACTTTCGGAGAACACAGGGTTTCTTGTGAGTGGCACTATTTTCCCAATGGGTATTGGCGCACTCAAAATGAAACGTAACTTTGATGCGGCGTATCTTGAAAACTTTGCCTTGACCATATATTTTTTCCAATTTGTAGAGGAGATATATCCATTATGTTTCAATTGAGACCATGCACATGGTAACCAGTCGCTTTTAAGTCGAGAAAATGACGTTTAAAGACAGGTCAATGGGGACGTATTTACCGGTGTGTTTCCACCATCGTAAAAGTGATGTAACTGTGTCTCTACTAGGTCACCAAACTGGTCGGCTTGAAGCATCTAGGTACATTAAATGATGTAAGCTTTGGGGTTTCTTGCAACTGATCTTGGTAGCGAACCAAAATGTCCATATAAATCTGGCCGTCCCATCGTACCTGTAACCTGTGAATTTCCTGCATAATCTTCTTGGCTGGAATTAGAACAGGCGCTATAAACCTCAACAGGGCATGCATGGCACTGACGAAAGACAAAATTCCTCGTCTCGTATAAGGATGTTGTTTGACTTCTAACCGATAACTAAAATTGTCTGTTTCAACGTTCCACGGCTCTTTCGGTAGGCAGTTGATCTTTACCTAAATCAATACTCTTCATTTCTATGGTTCGTTCCGTTTCTGGAATTGATTTCAACACCCCATGCTGATTACTTTATACCCACTTTGTAATATTGAAGCTTCTCTTCTTACACACTGTCTGTAAACCGTTTGCAAGGTCAATTGCACTAGACTCACAAGAGGTAAATCAACATAGAAGTTCTTGAATTACTTCACTTATAGACTCTTTAGCTTCATCAACGACTTTCTGGAATGCATACATGCATGCATGGCACAAGCTGATGATGACACCGATCCAAAAATATGAACATTCATCCTGTATTTTACTAAAGTGGGGTTTACGTCACCATCGAGACACCATAAAAAAACACGCAGCAGGTCGCGCTCGTTCACAGGTACCTTGACTTGGCGATACATTGCTTCAATGTCAACCATGAGCGCGACTGGTTCCTTACGGAATCGTAATAACACTCTATTTAAATTGTTGGTCAGATTAAATGAGTTCATTATTCAATGAGACATATTTATAGGTGGCACCACGCAGTCAGTACTTAGGACCTATGCAAATGAGCTCATTAGACGAAATTTAATTTTCATTTTCCGGGTATATCCCGGGTGAATATCAGGATAACTTGCTCGCTATTTTTTTTTCTCGATGTGACCTGTCGGACAGGATCTGACTTTGAACCCATATAACATGTATAATCACAAAGGCCCGTATTTACAAAATGGGAAAAAATTTATTCCAGAAATAACTTTTTATTTCCATTAGTGACGCCATATTGTATTCATAAATAAAGAATAAAGTCATTATACAGGCTAGCTACCCCAGGCTGAATAAAATCCAACCTAGCCCAGGGCTCTGAACTATCTTTATTTCAAGAACGAAACATCCAGGAATAAAGTTATCCCTGGAATAACTTTTGTGAATACGGTCCATTGGGGTTAATGAAGACATGGTTACAAATATTTAGATGGGGTTTCAATAAGATATGTCTATGTTTACTGTTAGGGGAAAAAATCTTCATTTTATTACATTTGAACACAGAATTGTCAATTTTCAGCTTTTAAAAGTATGAGGTCACATCTTTCTACGTGCAGCTTGTATTACCAAATTGTATGTGAATTGGCTAATACAAAATGCAAGATAAGATATCAGACCTCACATTCATGACATTTAAAAAAGAAATCTTTCCAGTAAGAATTTTAAAACCAGTAAATTAAACGAGGGAAAATTAAGTACAATTAGACGTATGAAAGGGACAAGATTTGACCGAATGGGACCAAGCGTCACATTCTTTTTTTTTTTCACATTCTGCTACGCGAGGCGTGGTTTACCAAATGTTACAACAAGATATTCAGCAACCCTGTTAAAAAGTGCCGTCGCTCGCTTTCTTCTGATCCAGTGGCTGAAATATATTAAGTACATAATTCTAGAACTTAGGGTAATAGCAAAGACCAAATTTGACGTCACTCAATGAAAAAAATCACTGTAGATTTTACATAAATAATCACATATTTTTTTCAAAATTTCAATTATTTTGGACTTCAGGATGTTTTTACAACATTTGTATATCTATAAGCAACATCGTTTTTAATTATGATCTATTTGGTAGATTTAATGGGCCTTTTTAACTTTGTGTCTCAAATTCATGAATATTTATGAGCATCGTTGAAACGAAGATCTGTGTCGATTTTCTATGCATACAAAATAAATTAAGCCACTTTTTTGTACTTGAGTATTGGCTGCACGATCATACACCACTCTAAGCTTTCCTTTAAGGGAGAGATGTACACCGTTATTTGGTATCATACCACACCTTTCCACACTTCTTTCTTTGTCTTCCTTTAGTACCTCCAAAGCATACCCTTTGTTTATCATCTGGTTCATGACAAGTTTATATTCTTCTTTAGAGTACGAGGAATCCACATGCTCAGGAAAATGTGAATCCTAACTATTTTTCAATCATGAAAAGATAAATAGTTTCCACTGCCTTTGCGGGGACTTGAACCATGGATTATGGCGGGGGTTAGTCATGCACTACGAAGCGAGAGATCTACCGCTGAGCTATCAATTTGAAAACAATTACCGTGCCCAATGACCTACAGGATCATTGGGTACGAAATGGAATTTTTGTGGATCAAGAGTTCAAATGTTAAACGTTGCAAGGGTGTGCTTCAAAATGACTGACAAGGTCCAGGGTCAATTATCAAGGTTCAAAGGGCAAATGTTATGAGGGTGTGCTTCAAAATGGCCGACAAGGTCAAAACTCATGACGGCGTGCTTCAAAAAAGACCGACAAGGACAAGTTCAACGTCAAAACGTATGAGGGTGTGCTTCAAAATGGCGAAGGCGTTAAAGACGGCGTTGTGGGTGTAAGTTTCGGCGTCGACGGCATAAGTATCGGCGTTGACGGCGTAAAGCTATAAATGGAACGCATTTTGACTTAATCCCACATTTGAGAACAAGCTTCGGAGGAGTCAACATGGATAATAATTATTCTTGCCCGATTTGTGGAAAATCTAAAACAGCACCAAAATACTGTACATTTCGACAAGATGTCGGCTCGTGCTCGATCTGAAAGCGAAGAGTCAGACGAAGAAAGACCCATCAAAGTTGGCAAAGGAGCATTTTTTTGATTCCTTCAGAATCTTCTTAGAACATAAGATAGGACTGGATGGTGACGATACCTACGATACTATCCTTTCTTTTTTTCACTTCAAAAATGGGCAATAAGATCAATTACCTACTCCCACTTTAGAAGTCATACTGCCCCATTATTCATCAAATCTAATCTACTTAACATTAATGATATGTATAGTCTGGAACTGGGAGTTTTTATATACATACAGATTTAGCATCAATGACTTACCGGTTTCATTTAAAGATTACTTTACAAGACGGTCTGGTATCCATAAATACAAAACAAGACATACCAACGATATGCAATTAACTACTAACAAGAAAGCCTTTTCTGACTTAATGCATAAGATCTAACGGTCCCGTTTTATGGAACTCTTTGCCCAAAAATATATAATATAAACAATCCAAATCGATTAAACATTTTAGAAATTTATTTTAAATGCTACCTATTGCAAGCTTACGAGTAACTTTATTTTGAATTAGACCATCCCACGTCCTTTGAGCTCCTCGTTGTATGTCTTTTTGGTATTTTTGTATTTCCTTACTGTTTGATTTATGTTGTGTTATTGGGGTCGGCTATTTAACGGGCCTCATTGACCTTACATGGCCGTCTCCTCCATAAGATTTTATTTGTCTGTCATTTATATGTACTGTTTTATATGGAAATAATAAAGTTGAAGTTGAAGTTGAGGTTGAGGCAGATGCCGAGAATATGAGCGCGGAAGCCTTTGCATCGGGGCATGAGATTAGAATTCCTGATTTCTTTTCTCACGAAGTAAGGGCTGAGAGTAAATTGTACAATTGTGTAGGGTGTGGCCATCTTTCTCTTTCTCTTTTTCTTGCTATCTTTTCTATTTTCGGCATCTTTTCAAAGATGCATTGGCCAGCATGCATAGATTAGCCATTTCTGGCTATCCAGGTTGGTACTTTTGTATGAGCTTGGAAGAGACCATGAGTTCATCATGGATCTAATGGCATGTGTCCGTCACGGACCAACCGAGGTAAACAAACAAACAAACAAAAAGGCGGTTAAAAAGAACTTACCCACGCACAAGTATCTTTTCGCGGCTATTTTTGAATACGACGAAGACACGATCATGGACATCGAAGAAAACCAAGAGCACGAGACCGAAAACCCTGCACCGAATGAAAATCCAACTCCTTTCCCGACCTATTTTAGCAATCGTTGATATTTATGGCGCATTTGACGCATTTGAATGGCGCATCGACGCATATCAATGCATTTATCGCCTTATTGGACGCCCTATTACGGCGTTATTGAAATTAATTAAGTATTCACCTAAAAAAGTAATTTGTCGTCCGTGTTTGCTTATTTATTTTGTCGCCCGGGCCCCAAATAGCTTAATCGGTAGAACGTCCGACTGTAGTTTGGAAGGTTAGTGGTTCGAATCAACGTTTGGGGATATCTTTTTTCTTTTATCTTAAAACAGCTGTAAAGGGTACAACAAATTTAGCTCAAAATGCCAAAAATGTAATAAATATACCTTTAAGGTAATACAACTTTTAAAAGATAGGTTCAGCATGTCAAAAAGCGTGTGAAGACACGTTAAATTAGGCCTAAAATACCCTAAAACATCGCCAAAACTTCTTGAAATAACCAAAAACTCTAGTTCATATACAAAAAAAACGCCCCAAAACCAGATAAATTACCCAAATTAGGCCCAAAACGTCGTAATATGAGATAAGTTACTCTAAATAAGGTCCAAAACACCCCCAAACGAGAAAAATTACTATACAGGCTCAAAACGTCATTAAAACTTTTTTCTTTACCAAAAACTCGCAGAAATTCGACATTACATCCAAAACATTATTACATGTCTACCCGATTTGACCCAAATTTCCACCTCTCAACCCAAAACTTTCAAATACTCAACAGCATCACGCTAAATTTACGAAAAATACCAAAATATATTCTTTATTTTTCCCAAATTATAATCTATTTTCCTCTTTTTGACCCTAAAACCCTGATTCGTACTTCAACAGCTCTCAAATACTCGACATTATATCCAAAAATTTCGTATTTGCAACCCTGGCCAATATAACCAAATATACACAAAACCACCAAAAAAAACCCTAAATTATGCCCAAAATACATTGCAAATAGGTCACGCCAACCTCATTAATATTCATCATTATGCAAATTAGACAAAATTATTCAAAAATGTCCAAATCCGCCCACTTACTACTAGTCGTCCCGATTAGATAATTCTAATGTCCCGATTGAGAGGGGGTCACAAGAAGGGGGTCACCAAATTTTAGTGACCTGGGGTCGCTTAATGGCTACACCGGTTTCCCAGTCACTTGTCAGAAATATGTTGTCAAATAAAAGCTGAAAGTCCAGCGCTTGTACTCAAAATCTTCAAATAACGTTTGCGGATTTCATATTTGAGCACGAACCATTTTTTTCGATATGAGACGATACTTTTTTAGTTTTCTTTATTTCTCGTGAACGGAAATTTTTCGATCAAATTATCAAACAATTTTGTATAGTATTGTGATGAAATGATATCAAGTTTGATTTTACCAGTTCATCTGTTATAACATTTTCTAAGCTTTAATCCTCGTCTAACCAAGCCTGTCTTGTAACACGTGTAACACATTTTTAGAACGGAACCCCCTATAAGCTTGGTTTTGCTATTAATAGAATAGGAATGGTGCTGTCCTGTCCAATGATACCAAGATCACAAAAAAAATCGGAACTTTGGCAAAAATGGCCACTAAAATCGTTCAAAAAACAACAACTGACTTTCATCGGGTTTTTTTGTAAATAAAGAAGGAAAATAATATTTCTAATATGTCCTGCAAGTTTCAGCTTCATATCATGCATATTTTTTTCAAAATGGCAATTTAAAAGAGTAAACAAATTCACCAGGTTGCAACCTCCCTCCACACCCCAACTTTGACGGCCTACCCTATCCCCACCTTAGGCAGCAGCGTAGCTAGGGGGGGGGGGGGGGCGTTGAGCGTGGCCCCTAATTACAGACATCCGTCGCATAAACAATCGATCGGTCCTGGCGGCCGTAGGCCGCCTACCGTTGATAATAGATTGATTATTTCAAAAATGTAGTTTCAATTAGCCTTCATGCTGTGTGTCAAATAGCTTAACTCCGGGGCTTCAGGGGGATTTACCCTCTGGACCCCACCCATTATTCGCTCCACTCGCATCGTCTTTAAAGTGGCACCCCCACTTTCGGATCCTGGCTACGCCACAGACCGTAAGTGGTACCCTCCTATTTTTTCATC
>JXSR01S038193.1:3362-16712 GCA_000969725.1 Ophiothrix spiculata
GCTGACCACTGTGGCCCAAGTAAGCTCCATTCCACACCAAGCATCATTTCAGGTTCTGCGGCAACCTCTAGGGGCGCTGAACCTTGATCAGCCCACATTCGCACCATCGCTGCCCGGATCAGCTCCCCAAGTTTCGTACGGGTTTCCACGAGACAATTAGCAGTGAGTTCCTTGTCCAAGGGAATTTCAAGCACACTAAACTTTTGGCACCTGCGAGGTTCGAACTCGGGACCTTCTGCACCGCAAGCGAGCGCCTTACTGATTGAGCTAACTTGACATGAGTTATGGCTGTGACCTTGAAATGACCTCAGGTCAACTATTTGAACATTTGTTAGATTATTTGACTGACACTGTATTTCTTTCAGGCTGTGGTGCATCTTGCATCTACCCATTGCTTGGCTGTCAGATGAATGGCTGGCATTTCACTGCTAGTGAAAAGGATGATTTAGGTTACCAATTCGCTTGTGATAATGTGACAAGGAACAACTTACAAGATCTCATCAAAGGTAAGCATTTTGGCCTTCATAAAGAGGTTGTGAGCATATATGTAGAGGGTTTACTATGTATGGAATAGTCACAATTTGGCATAATATTAGCTGAATTAAATGCTAACAACAATATTGAAAAGAAACTATTGCTCCTCAAGAGGTGTTCAGAAGGAAACTCGCTACTGCGGTGACTGAATGTTTCCCAAATATTAGCTATTCCATTTGGCTTTGTTGAATTTGACAAACCAGTTCAAGTCAGTTCATGTTTATTTCTATATACGGTACTTTTGACGTCAGTAACATCACATACTGTTCTAGTATAGAAAGTAAAAATACTTCTACTGAACTTATAGATCTCTCTGTGAAATGCCTTTTTTACATATAATATACAGCGATCTCTTACTACAGTAAGGGAATGCATCAAACTGAGCTATTTGCTATAGATCTATATGTGAAAAGTTTTTTCATTGTGCATTTGAAATAGAGCACCAAATTGATCTGAACAGTATGTGATGCAACCAAAGTGGTATCTTTATCATAGAGTAATGGCTAAAGCCTCAACTATACTTTGATCAGCACTTAATAGGTACGTGGGAATTATGTGGCTTTTCTTCATCCGCAAGTAAACATGCGCGAGTCACGCGTGAACTGTGCGCTGCGTCTCCTGCAGTTGTGCTGTGTCCAGCTACGCACACGCTTATCTGAATCAGTTCACAATGTGAAGAGGCCCGCCTATTTGGGTGTTGATCAAAGTATACAAGAGGTCTATAGTAACTGATTTCCTACAACAGAATCAAAATGTATGGATGAGAAGGGATATACTCAAGTCCTGCCAAAATCATACTGCTCTACAGTTATCAAAATGTGACTGCACAAATTTGTGCATGTTTTCAGTATTTGTATTATGACAAATTGATTGGTGCATCATCACCAAAATCCAAATACCTGAGTTTGACCCCCAGTACGGAGTCTGGTATCTCCTCTTAATCTATGGTATATGTAGAGAGGTCTTTAAAATTGCTGTAATTTGTTTTCATTTTGCACCCATTCCAGTCATTCCATCTCCCAAAGATACCATCATCCAAGGAGTATTCAAATCAGCGCCGCAGCCTACCTACCACTTCACCATGTGTAATCCGCCATTCTTTGGTAACATTATGGAGGCACAGGGCATCATGTCTCGAACCATGGATCGACCGGAACCCAAATCTGTCAGCACTGCTAGTGAGGTAGAGATGATCTATGAGGATGGTGGGGAAGTTGATTTTGTGAAGAGGATGATTGAGGAGAGCTTACAGCTCAGAGAACAGATTGTGTAAGTGTTTAATTTGATAATGCTAGTGATGATTGTTACAAATAATGTACCATTCAAACATATATATAGATCTCCTTAAAGTAAATGGGAATATTTTGCAAAATTTTTAAAATCTTGTCCTGTAGAACATAATTTTAGTCATTTAATTCATTTCACCGCAAATGACACAGGAATTTAATTCACAGCCAAAACACAATGAATTCCAAAAGTAGATGATGCATGTATGAAAACACAATGTTCAGCTTTTCTCAAGTCTGTTTACATTTGAGCAAGGGGAGTTGCATTTTGATATTAATCTATCAAACTCTAATCTACACATGCTCTGTGCATATACAATTGCATTGAGCAAAATTTCAGATTCAGACAAAACAACCCTCACAAAAATCAGACATTAGAGCACTATTAAGCTTAAGGACGATCGCGGTGATAAGTTCCTACCTGTAGATTTTGGGTTTTTTTTGTCAGTTAATAGATAAGAGTCTAAACTTCAAAATTCAGGGTCACTGATCATCTAAGCGCGCTATGACGTCATATATTATGACGTCATTTTCCTTTTAATTGACGATAACTTGAAAACTTGAGCGTTAGGTTAATTAACGTAATTAACTTTTTTATCTGTTTGATGTTATAAAACCAAATTTCGACATTCCCGGCGATGAAAATTGTTTTTTAGATTTTACCCCATGTAATTTCATCTCTAGTTATCTTTTGAAAACAGTCTGTGACCACATTTTTTTTTTATTGATTTGACATCCACTTGACAAAATATAGCAAATATTTGAAAAATCAGCATTTTGTGGCATAGAAAATCACACGTAAAAAGTTTTATCACTGAAGGCCCGTTGGCTCGGGAGTACTCGTAGCTAGTCGTTACTATTTCGCGCTATTTTGGGCGCTTACCGGGAAGACAATGTGTAAAAACTAGTGCACGCGTTGCGTTTTGCATATTGCGCACAAATCTTACGCTTAGATACCGTGCGCGCGTTTTGTCAAAATCTTCCCGCAACTGACCAACAAATTCTGTAACACTGCCCTCTTGAATTAACACCGCGATCGTCTTTAACTCAAAATATCAGCTACAATGTGATCATTAGCTACAGCTGTAAAACAGAACATGAGACTCTCAAAAAAAGTTCATTTACCATTCAGTCTTAAAATTAATCATCTTGCTACTATCTGTTTTTCTTTATTTCAGTTGGTACACATCCATGTTAGGCAAGAAATCCAGTGTAGGAATACTGAAAGGAGAACTACAGAAACACAAGGTAGGTATGAAAGTGGGAATGGTTTGGCATAGATTTAGAGGGGAGATACCAGACTGCACCAAGGAATTTGTATAGGGGAATCATGATACGTCGCCATCTTGTGTCGCTCTTGGAGCAAAGTTATTGTACCTCCGGATATATTCTGAGTTTGGCCTGATATCCAGGCAGATCACGTAAATCTTCACTTGATGCATATACAGCATGTGCATTTTGTTTCACGCGCAAGCTGTGTCTGCATGCGTTTCAGGTAACGTGTATTGCGGCTTGCTCTGATCAAAGTATACAAATTTTCCCGCTAATCCGTTGCGAAGACTCTCGAAGTGAGGCACGCAGAGCCATAAAATGCCAGAGGTACAATAACTCACTCTCCATGAGCAACAATCCAAGATGGCTGCCGTTCCATAACATATTCCCCTTTTTAAATTCCTTGGACTGCACACATTGCCTAGCATAATTGTGCCATTAACCACAGGGCTGTTCACTCGGACCTAGCGGAAATAACTTCAGGTACAGAGATCTGATTGGGTTTGGAGACTCGAACCACAATCAGTACACCAAACTGAATGCAAAGCATATTTGTCGAGGGTTGAGAGCCACAAGGCTGGATTTGCATGGGCAACAAACAAGAGAGCCAGAAAGCCATATTTGCATGTGCAACGAATTAGGTGTAAATATGGCCTTGTGGATCTTTTTTTTTTTTTGAAAATACAATCTTTTGGTCCTCAATCCTCGTTGTGTGTGATCAGCACAATATGACAAATTAGATAAAAACCTGAATACCCTACTAATTTGATGCCATGTGGAGATAAAAATGGTAATATATTCCCTCTAGATTCATGCTCCACATGTTTTTCTTCTAGTGACATTTGTTATTGTGCCCAAGTCAATGGTTGTTTTTAAGTTATTTATTCTTTTATTTTGAGCTTATACTACAAGAATATAGCACAAGGAAGAACAAAAAACAGGACACAAAGTTGTGACTAATGGATCCTTCAATCTTGTATGTATTTTTTGCCAAGGTTGGCATAAATCGCGATTTTTTAAAAAAAATCAAAAAAATCGATTTTTTTGATTTAAATCGGATTTTTTTGATTTAAATCGATTTTTTTCTTTAGATTTCACAGATTTGTAGGAACCACAACTTCCCCCTACCTAATTTTACACTTTCATTGAGTTAGTTGAGTGCTTCTGAACTTCAGAAAGTATTGTCATGTAACTATTTGATCCAGGATTGATAAAAATCAAGATTTTTTAAAAAAATCAAAAAAATCATCCGTTTTATTTTTTTGATTTTTATATGATTCAATTTTCTTTTGATTTTGCCGATTCATTTGAACCTCTATTCTTCTCCTTGATTGTTACATGCACTTTCAATGAGAACATTAAGTGCTTTTGATCTTCGAAAAATCTACCATGTAAGCCTAAATAAATGATTTAGAGTTGACAAAGTTAATGATTTTTTTACAAATCAAAAAAAAAATCATTTACTTTTTTAATTTCATGTTACTGTTTATATCACTGTTTTATGTTCAACACCTACTCCTCTTCTTGGTACTTGCTATACACTCTAAATGAGAACATTAAGTTCTTTTATGACGCAAGAATGTATATATTATCATTTGAATAATTATTGATCTACAGGTAGGGTTAGCAAAAAATATAATTTAAAAGAAATATCTGTTTTAGTTGATTTATATATAAAATCAAATTACTTAAGATTTTATGTTCTACACTTCTCATATACGTTAGGTGAAAATATTAAGTGCTCGATTCTGATCTTAAAAACAAGTATACATCATAAAAAGTGGAAAAGAAGACATTACTATGTTTAATCATTAATTATTCTCTTTATTAGAAGCTCTCTTCATTCAAAAGTTTCAAAAGTGACAATTGAATTGTTATGTGTTTTGGCTAGAACAATTTCAGTGTATAGTAAAATCATCTGTGCAAATTATCACCATTTGCAATCCATGCAGTGGATGTCTAGATATTTTACTTGATAAACAAATATCACTTCAATTTCCTAACATCACAGCAAAATTATTTAGTTGGTACAAGGAGCTACAAGGCTACAAGTTTAATCTTATCATTTGAGGTACCTCTAATACTCTTCATTGTAGCTGAAGAACTGAATTTTTGGGACTTGAGTTGAAACCTTGACTTCAGGCAGCATGTCTGGAAGGAAGTGTGATGCCATATGGTATCATTTTGAAAAGATGCAGTCAAAAACTGTAACCGGCTGTAAAGCCAAATGCAAAGAGTGTGGAGTTGTAATGCAAGGTTTGGTGGCTAGGATGAAAAAGCATAAGGAGAACTGCAATGGTGAAAACTTTGATGTAACCATTTTACCAGGCACTGATGGTGAGTCAACCTTTGTTTCTAAAATGTTACTTTGTCAATTACCAATATATGTAGTATTATTTATTTTGATTAAAATATAATTATAGCCAACAAAATCCAACAAGCAAAAATCAAGAAACTTAATGAGTATACATCATGCTTGTAGATGGGCAATTGGTAAAAAGACCTGTAGCCCTTTCAGGTGGTTTGTTACAGGTGGTTCAAATCCCAGAAAAAAGACATAATTACTTAGTGACATCCTAGGGGATAGTTTTTAAATGCATGAGAATTACATTTATAAGCTATATTGCAGATCCAACGATTATTGGATTCTGATGCATTGCATTGTGGGCAAGTCTAATTTGTGGGAATGAAAAAGGCTTGGCATTTCAACACATTTTGAGCCCTTTCCATTCCCACAATGCATCAGAATCCAATAATCAATGGATCTGCAATATAGCCTATGTAGGGTTGATATTAAACTGTAGTTGATAATGATATGGATGATATAATATTTTGAGAATCATATATTTGCCTTGGTAGGTGTGCAATGACTAATTCTGATGCTTTGGTGTGTCCAATAATATGAGATCCTACACATGATAATGATAAAATTGGATGATTTGTGCCCAATATCTATTCGTGGAAATGAGTTTTGAAATATTACACTCAACTGTGTCTCGCCAAATATTTTTCAACTCATAACTCGACCACTAAATTTAGGCTGAATCTTATCAAATTAATTTCATATCAAACTTGGTCAAACCCCAAATGGATCAAAAGTCATGTAAAGGTCACAGGGTCAAAAATATGATTTTCACAAATGCTTTTCTTCATTACAATGTATCTATTGTTATGTAGCTTGAAATTATAATATAATAATAACATTGTTTCCAAAGTCATCTGCGCAAAACACTTACATGGGGTCAAGATGTGAGGTCACAGAGGTCTAGTAAATGTCTGTAATTTATGAACTTATTATCTGTGTTATCTGTGCCATGGTTAATATATTTTTTTTTTGTCCACAGAGAGTCCTTCATCTTCAGAGGCATCTGCAGTTCCAGAAATGACAAAGAGATCTAGTGCCCTACCTTCTTGCTCTACTACCAAGAAACTCAAGACTACTGGCATGATGGACTCTTATGTAGTGAAGACTACAGCCAGTAAAAAGGCAGAGATAGATGAGTCTGTTGCTAGTATGATATTTGCCACCAATTCAAGCTTTCGGACAGTGGAGAATCCATACTTTGTCAAGATGACACAAAAACTCAGACCAGGGTATACACCACCATCAAGGAAAGACATAGCTAACAAATGGCTTCCCACAGTATATGAGAAGGAACATCGCAAGTGCGCAGAAATCTTGAATGGCAAGACGGTGTGTCTTTCCACTGATGGTTGGTCTAATGTTCACAATGAACCCATAATTTGTTCAACTGTAACAACAGATGATGGTAGTGTCTATTTAGTAGACACAATTGACACATCTGGATTGCCCCATACTGCAGAGAATCTTACAGAGGTTACAGAAGCATCTATTAACAAGGCAGAAACGGAATTTAAGTGTCATGTTGGAAGTGTCGTGACAGATAACGCTGCCAACGTCGCAAAGATGAGAAAGCAACTGGAGGACAAAAATAAGGATCTTATCACCTACGGATGTTCTGCCCATCTCCTTCACCTACTTGCCAAAGATCTTGAAGTAGCAAATGTGAAAGAGCAAGTTGTCCATGTGGTCAAATATTTTCGCAATAACCACTTTGCCAATGCCCAGTATAAAAAGGAAGGAGGAAATGCACTGATCATGCCCCAAGAAGTTAGATGGAATACCATGTCAGCCTGCCTTGACTGCTACATTGACAACTGGGCTACTCTAGTGAAAATATGTGAGAACAATAGGGATAAAATTGACAAGGTAGTGCAAGCTAAGGTGTCAAATGTTGGATTGAAAAGAAATGCTGAAGATCTTCAAAAACGCCTGAAGCCCATTTCAATAGCTTTGGATAAAACGCAGAGTGATAGCTGTATGATTGGTGATGTCGTAGACATTTGGAAGGAATTAGAAGAAGCCTTCAGAGCTGCACCCAATGAAGTGAAAAAGAAGGTGAAAGCCAGATATGCACAGGCAATCACACCAGCCCATCTTCTTGCAAACCTCTTGAATCCCAAGTTGAGAGGAAAAAGGTTAACACAAGAAGAGGAAACCACTGCAATGTCATATGCCCGCACCAAATGGCCATCCTTAATACCAACAATTATCAAGTTTCAGGCTCAGTCTAAACCTTTCAGCAGCTTGAAGTTTGAAGATGATGTGGTGGAAGGTGTCTCTCCTCAAGAGTGGTGGTCTTCCCACCAAGAGCAGATTCCACCTGAAAGCATGAAGGCAGTTCATAGACTCCTGTCTTCAGTGGCATCCTCAGCTGGAGTAGAGAGAATCTTCAGTTCTTATGGTCTTGTTCAGAGTAAGCTGCGAAACCGGCTCAGTACAGACAAAGCAGCTAAACTTGTGTTCTTGTTTAGATCCCTGAACAAGAATGAGGATCTTAGGTCTGAATTAGATGATTATGATGGATGAGTTGACTCTAAAAAATTGCACAACAGTCAGATTGCAAATGTTGTTACATATTTTAAAGGGGCATTGCATGGACAAGCAATTTAGCATCATCCCCAAAATTATTTTCCAGCCATTTTGAGATTGATAACATTAAAGTGTTAGTGGTAATAAAGGAAGCATGTCAAATTTCATTCTTATTCTACCCCTTTATCAAAATATTTACATCATTTGAAAGTGTTAGCGGAAATAAAGAAAGTATGAAAAAAATAATTGTCAAATTCTACCCCTATAACAAACTTTTTTTATTTTCTTTCATTGTTTTAAAATTTATTGATGTCGATAGCAAAAAACCTTGCCCCTTGAGTTAGACTCTTAAAATTGGTTATGATCGAAGATCAATGAAAAATTTAGATTTTTTGGCATTTCTGAAGGTTGTGATTAGAATTTTCTAAATATTTGATACTTGATAGTATAGAGGACATTGCAAGTGTAAAATCATCTATGATAAAATTCTGAAATATTGTACAATGCACCTTTAAACTTGAGAGCTGTTTTGCTGTTCCTTTAAAAGGTTGCTCTATATTGCATAGTTTATGTTTTAACACTTCAAACCCAAAACCTATATTCACAAATCACTATTTTCCACCACATCATCTTCAAGAAAATAATTTTAGTTTGGAAAAATCTGGCACATCTATTTTTGATAAAAAGTTACCCATCAAGTGACATGGGTGTTGTATTTATTTATGTTATATAAAGACTATTTGGAAAAATCTGGCACATCTATTTTTGATAAAAAGTGAACCATCAAGTGACATGGGTGTTGTATTTATTTATATTATATAAAGACTATTTGGAAAAATCTGGCACATCTATTTTTGATAAAAAGTGAACCATCAAGTGACATGGGTGTTGTATTTATTTATATTATATAAAGACTATTTGGAAAAATCTGGCACATCTATTTTTGATAAAAAGTGACTTATCAAGTGACATGGGTGTTGTATTTATTTATGTTATATAAAGACTATTAATAAAGAACTATAAAGAATATATTGCCTGAATTATTTATGTCTGTCTATGTGCCTGACATTGGTCAGGGTATATGGTTTGATTTTACATTGAAAAAGAGCAAAGTTATAAGATTCAACAATGCAGACAAAAATCATTTGAAAATCCTTGTAAAAAACTTCAAAAATTCAGAAAATTTAAATTTTGATTTAAATCAATGATTTTTTTAAAAAAATCATTTGATTTAAATCGCGATTTAAATCGTGATTTAAATCAATTGATTTAAATCATGCCAACTTTTTTCAAATGCAGCAAAAAATTAAATTAACTGGCACATATCTGTATATTTTCAGATCAGGAATTTCACCACCACAGAGTTCTGCCAGGGTAGAACCATGCGCTGGGGGATTGCATGGACGTTTCATGATGATATCAAGGTTCTGGTGAGTATGTAATTTTAAGGCTGTATCCACGGTATCACCGTACTTTTTGATGGGACAAAAATAAACATTTTACAATTATTATCCCCATGGCTTGAAAAGTAGAAGGGGGATTATGGCATAGTAGTGGGTTTTGGATATAATGTAAGAACCCTCATATGTTTTGGGATCGCGTCGGCCAGGGGGATCGTGTGGTTCCGAGAACCAGTACTTCATTAGGTAGTCCGATAACATCTGATAAGACCGTTTTCTTGATTTGCCTGATAAACACTCTTAACATTATCTAGCTATGAAAATAAAATAACAGTGTAATAATAATGATTCTAATCGCTTTCATAAACATTAATTTTCACAGCCACCTAGCAAAAGAAGGAAAACCAAACTGCGCCCTCCACTAGTTATTCCAGTGCCAGAGAAATTTGTGACCAACTCTGTGGCAAAGTCATCATCCAGTTCTGTTGGGAAAAGGGAAAAAGTCATGGCTGTTGCAGAGGCTACAAAGCAGATGTTGAAAAATCTTCAAGTAAGTAACATATGCCAAGCTGATTTTGTATATATTGTCATGATCTTTGTGTATAAATGTACTTTTTGTGCAATTTATCCACCATTGAGCACCAGATGAGCTAGCAGGTTACTGTGAAGTAGAAATACCCTTTAGTGTAGTTAACAAGCTTTTTCTTAAACCGACATATTTCTGGCACCTGGACCTTGAAATTTCCAGAGAACCAGCATTTCTGAAAAAAAAAAAATAATACTGATTTTGATTTGTAAGTCAAAGATTTATCAATAAAAAGAACTTGTTTGATTTTATTTGGAAGAATATGTATTGTTTTGCAAAAATGTCTCTGTTTCCAATCATTTTCTTCGCACATTTTGACTCGTACTAGAGACAAACAATTATATACGACAAGTGCTGTAGTAGGGAAAAATATTGTCGCCTGGGCCTGCGCCAAACGTCTGGAACCATAGGATAAAAATCGCGCGGCACCCGCTTAAGAAAAAGCTTGGTAGTAAATCACCAGTCTTCACTTTTATTTTCAAATATATTTCAGACAAAGCCATGAGAATCTGAACAAAGTTGGTTCATATCCAAGTTATGACAAGCACAGTGCATCAGGAAGTATTGGCTTGTATTGTTCCAAATATCCAATCTTATTGTGTTTGAAGGCAGCGCTATGAGTTTGCATCATAGGAACATTATTAGTCAGAAAGCATGCTGAGTCAGAATGATGCATATGCTTTTATGATTACCTCGAAATTGAGCTCCATGATCAGCTCTTTGAAATCTACTTTTCAAAGTTGTGCCATCAATACACCTTTATCTACATTACTGTCAAATAAAAAACAAACAAACAGATGTTTGTTCATGCACAGTATTTATTTATTTACCTCTATTTTCATTTTATCCTCAGATTTCCTTTGCAGTCCAGTCAAGCTCCCGCAAAGTTGTCAGCCTAGAGTGCACGGCATACTCAAACACATGGGCCAACCAGAGACGTAAACGAAGACAAAGACAGAGACAAAAGACAAAGAAGACAGATATGGTGCTGGATGAGACAAGTTTAGCAGATACAGGGAATAATAATAAACAAAATATGGAAACAACTGCAAAGAACATTAGTGAATTAGACACAAGCTATGCTTCCAATAGAGAACTTCCAACCACAATCACACCAGCTTCTGCAAAGGTCAGCACTGAATCAGATGCCAGTTTCAACTGTGCTTCCAACAGAGAACGTGAAACCAAAGTCACATCATCTGCTACAAAGACTATCATGATGCCAGACGTCAGCAGACACCTTGATACAAATGCACAAATTTGCATACTCAGTAAATGTGACTCTACTTTCAACACAAGTAGAAGTAATCATGACTTGGAAACTGGAGAGGGTGCAGACAAAAACTGTACACATGACTCCACACATGAAAATACAAAATGTAATCCAAAACATGATCAAATTTCTGACGTACAAAATGGCAGAAATTCTGGAGAACCAAATACACTTGAAGTGGACCAAAGTGTTGTTGAAACAAAAGCTTCAGTATTGCCAGTAGCTCAAGTAGACTTGGACCACATGGAATCCTTACTTGAAAACAAGAGTAATGTTGAGCCAAAAGTGCCAGGACTACAAGACTTGTGTGTGAAAGAGCCTTCAACTGTAAATTTGCAAGTAGAATCAAATAAAGTTGAACCATTATTAAAAGGTAAAGATAGCTGTGAACAAAACATACTACTAACAGATGATGCAAATGAAAAACAGCAGAGTTATGTCAAATCTCAGGCAGACTTATGTGAAGGAGGGAACACTAGTAATGGGGACTTATCAGGAAATGACACAGGCATCAAAAGTCACAACTGTACTAAATCTCCAACAGATTCAAAGGAAGGAAAACAGAGTATAGATCATGATGACCCACTTTTTAAATGTTCTCTATCAGTGAAAATTGATGATGATCAAATGACGATTGAGATGAGTTTTTTAGATGGTAGCAGCAAGGAAGCCATGCATCAAGTTGGACAATATATCAAAAACCAACTTGCTAAATAATACATCTTTTGAGATGAGTTGACCAACCAGAGACAGTTCTCATGTGAAAGTAGGATACATATGTACTTAAAAGTTTAAGGGTGCTTTTTTCTAATTTTGTTATATTTTAATAATTAAAATTATAATTAAAATTTGTCCTTTTTATCTCGCCTGGGAATTTTTCATGAGGGGACATACCATTCCTTTAAACTGACTGCCATTTGCAAATCTTACCCTGAGCAAATCTCAGAAATCATATGCTCTATACCTAGATTGCATAGTTTATCCAGAACAGTAAGGGCTGCTGTATTGAAACCTGGTGACATGTGAGGTCTTGGGTTAAACTTGCACTGTGAAACTTTTGGGCATTGTGGTCAAGGTCAATCAAGTTCAAAATGTTATTTTCAATACCAAAAATGTTCAAAAAGTTTACCCAAGATTATTTCAAGATCACTGTGCACAATAATTTGTGGGTCAATGGCATTCAAGGTCAAAATGTTGTTTTAAAGGTCGAAGACCAAAAATGTTCAAAAAGTTGACACAAGGTCATCCGAGGTCATTTCAAGGTCACTGCAATAACTTTTTAATCCTTCTTGATCCCACATGGATCAAACTAAACAGACCTTAACTTAGGGTGTGTCCTTGTGGGGCAAGGTCAAATGGTTTTTGAGGTCAAATGTCTTTGAATGATCAACAATTTGTCCTGAGATCATTCATCAATAACTCCTATAATACTCTTAGATACCGCATGGGTTTAACTTACACCTTGAATAGCCCTTTGCCAAGGGTGTAAGCTGTAATTTTTGTGAGTTAGTTGCCCTTATATATGCTCCAGGAGCTCCTTGACTTATGAAATTTTTCGGTTGAAATATATGCTCCAGGAGCATGTTATCTTTAAGTCACAGATGCTTGTTTTAAAACACCTGGAGCATGTTTTTAAGTTAACCATTCTCCTGGAGTATATGCACCTGGAGCATATATTAGGGCCACTATCTCATAAATGATATCCTGGTGAAATAAAGGCAAGGCCATTGAAGGTCAAATTCAAAAATGATGTAGTAGGCGTTCGATAACGGGGATAAGGAGTTGATCAAGCAGGCGAGACTACTTGTTCCGAGTGTTCACATAACATCTTTGTTTGAGTTGATTATATAATGATGTATGAATGAAGGTTAAATGATCTTCCAGTTGTAAAGGGTGGATCATTACTGTCATACATTCGGTGCTGAATGTATACTTGTGAGTCAAATTCATTCAACACCGAATGAAACTGAATGACCATACCAAGTTGAAACAGATTAAATACTTTAAAATCTCAATATAGTGCCCCTTTTCCCAGTTGCCATTTTGTGCCATATTTTTTATATGGTGTAAAAGATATGAAATTGATTGCCTGTGTCTGATATATA
>JXSR01S038197.1:20896-31235 GCA_000969725.1 Ophiothrix spiculata
TTACCCTACCCCCACCTAAGGTGGTACCCCGACTTTTTTTCATCAAAATGACTGCAAAGGATGTAAAAACAATTTCTTAAATGCCCAGGGTCACTTTGTTTTGCGTTTTGGAGCAATCGGCGACGATCCGTTAGGGGGGTGGTAACCACCCCCACCCCCTTAGGTGGACGAGGGTTAAAGAAGAATAAGGAATGACCTTTTAAGCATTTTATGCCTTAATTTTAAGATTATGATAGTTTTGACTTTCGAGCTGTTTGCTCATTCGACTTCCTTATAGATAAACTCATATTATCAACAATATTATCAAAAACCTAATGTTTACACTACTTACATGTTACAGATTTTGCTTTGAATTTAGTTAATTTCGAAACAAAAAACAAACAAAAAACACCCTAACAAACAAACAAAGTTTCAGCAATTGCTATTTTTACTCAGGTATTCATGAATACTTTGGTCCATTGAGCTACATACAAAAATAACAACAACAACAAACAAACAACGAAAAAACAACAACAAGAAAACAAAAACAAAACAAAATAAATCAAAGCAAAAACTGAATCTGGATCATCCAAAAACACAAAATATCTTCACATTTGTCATTAAATCCCTTTACACAATAAAACACAATATTATTTTGGATTTGTCCATTTGAGTCAAACTAAATCAATTTTTTCAACAAATGCCGTATGGATGACATATGGATGCAAGACTGCGTGACCATATTGGTGACTATAATACGGCTATCATGGCTACAGCTATTAAACAAAGTCTGACACTACCATTTGGTGACAATAACATTTGGTTCATTTGGATAAAGAGTAGGTCTTTAAAGTCTTTTATATTAGATTTTTTATTAGCGCCATGCTACGTTTCGCACTCTGTGATTTTTATTTTGCACTTGTACATATTGTTTATGGGTTGATTAGAAATAACAAATTGAAACTAAAATAAATAGACATATCTAAATGATATGTTTATCTGAAAAAAATATGGTAATGTGGAGGTGAGGGTCTAATTCTCTAAACCTATAGGGGGCTTTTTGTCACGTATTGAAGTATAGTGAATGGGCGGTGGCGTTTCAGTTTTAATTAATTTTCAGAAAGGTGTGGTCAATTGACTTGCTTAGTGGACCATGACATTGACAATTTATCAGGTTTTAAGTCACCATTGTTTCATCTTCATTTATTCTCTACTTTTTGAAATAATCGCATTTGAATGGCGCTGTGTAGGGGTGCGAGGATGCAACGGAGCAGGTATATATCATGTATTATAATGCATTGGAGCTCATTGAATTGACTATACAGTGCATTATAAGACTTGACTATTACCTGTCCTTTTACAAATGAAGTTTTATTATTTATGAACAAAAGAAAATTCAGTGATTATGAAAAGAAATGCTGGATGTTTATGAAAAGAAATTGTGGATGACTATGAAAAGAAATTGTGGATGAAATCGTAATAATAGGTATCTGTAGAATGGATTCCAATTGACTTTTAAGAAATATTTGATCACACTGTATCTTAGTACAGAAGCAAATTCCTTCATTATAAGTTGTGTTTATTTAAAAGTATATATTTAGCACCCCTTCATATATCAAAGAGTTAAGTGACATACAGTTATAAAGGTATCATGAAATAAACTATGGTACAGTTCTTGCATGAAATTCTATATTTACACCCGATATGACATTTGAAGAGTGTTTTTTCAAAACTCACTTAGTCCAACGGCTGCCGTGATGCTAGTTTTTGAAACCTAAATTCTTCATCCAAATTGTTCCGATGGTAATTTTACCTCATATTCCAAGGGTTGAGGGTCCTTATCCCGACTACGATCAAATTGGCGCGGTTCACTGCCCTGAAGAGACGTTATAGAATAGTATTCAAACAGATTTTTTCAAAACTCACTAAGTCCGGGTATTAGGCATGATTCTAAATTTTTGATAAATATGACATAAATTTTGGTCATTTACACTGAGTTTTGACAACAAATTCAACTCACAAAATCAATAGTATAATAGATTTATAATCTATGCAAATATGACATATGGCAGCTATTGGACTAAGTGAGTTTTGGAAAAACACTCTTCATTTGTTCTATCCACTTTTTTGTGGTTTGTCGACGATTCTTACAATCATAGCTTTACAATGACATACTTTACTGGGACTTTAACACTGGGAAAGAAATGTTATGCGTAAAAAAGAAAGGACATGCAAATTCCACTCTACTTCAGTGTGTAACGCAGACTCGTCCCAACTCACGAAATAACGTCTGGTCCTATATACTGCTTTTTAACTAATTAATTTTATGTGTAAATCGAAATTATTTGAAGCTTTTCAAAAGTTACTAGATAATTTTTCACCTATTTTTTGTGGAAATGTCGGCTGTGATTTGTTTAAAAATGCCTCATTTGATGTTTTGCATTGTTTAAGGGGAAAGCACGTTACTCAATTCAATACGTGTTTGCAAGTTTATTTTGTACCATAACTTTTTAACAAAGTGCTTTAAGTTAATAAAGGTATACATTACCTGAAAGGAATTTTCACAAGCAACTTGATGGTGATGTTGATTTTTGACCAAAATCACAATTATCTGAGAAAATCACAAAAAACACATTTTCGGCAATTCGGGCTTCCAACCAAGCTAAAAATAGCAAATGTTAAAAAATGACTTCAGAATGGGAATTTTAATTTAAAACACCCACTCATATGTTGCGTCATTTTTTTATTTTTAAGGATTTTGGCCAATTTTTTGATTTTCATGAGCCGCAAAATAAAACGTGAACGAAGAGAAAGAGTAAGGGAAAACAGGATATAGGAGAGTTAGCAGACATACGATTGTACGCAAACGAAACTTTGAGACTAAAGACAGAAAGGAACGTAAATTAATGTCAAACCACAGTAAACAAAAGATATCAATTAAATTATTTTCTACAAATCAAATCGTATATAACAAAATACATGTGGGTGATTCCATAGTAACGTTTTTGACCGAAAAATTGGAAAATTTCACTTTTAAATGGCCACAAAACCTAGCATAAACATTAACTCAACAAGTTTGTTGTTGATAATGGTGCTCACATGTGGGATCAAGACATGCAGGTGTTTAAAGATTAACATAATATCCAAAATACTGAATAAAGTTCATGTAACGTTCGGTAACGTTTGTGACCTCGCACGGACATGGTTTTTTGCTCCAAATGACTTCAAAGAAAAAATTCTCTGACATGTTAACGAATTTTTTATTGCGCTTTTCACAGATGATTGGTAACATATTTACAAATAGTTCATAAAAGTGGTAGGAAATTTTATCGTCAGGATTTCTTTAAATGCAATGTTTTGTTTGGTAACGTCTGGTAACGTTTGTGACATTTAGGTGTAACTTTTCGGTAACGTTTGTGACATTTTTGAACGAAAACATGTGCTAATTCATGCACGGGTACAAAAAATTCAAATTTCTGATTAGAAAATACTTTTCCCATACCGAGTAACAAACGTATGACTGAAAAAACTGCTTATGTGGTCGAATAAAAAAGCTGATTTTTTGCTTGAAATCAAAAAAGGTTTAGTTTTCACTGGAATGAGCCATGTGTAAATACGTGGGATTAAACTTAATCATTTTTTGAATGCAAATTTCTAATGTGCCATACCTTATAATACTGTCACCTGTTAATGAGATTTTTGTGAGAACAAATTAAGAAGTTAACAAAAAACAATCACTCATTTTCTGTAAATATATCAAATCACAATATATGTGAACCGCCGCAGCAAAAGGGTGCAGTTGTCGGCTCGTACATGTTGCTCCTTGTAACTGATGTATGCTATTTGTGTGCACCAGATATGCTACAATGAGCAACATGTAGGAGCCGACAACTGCACCCTTTTCCCGCGGCGGGACACATATGTATATGATACCGTGAAGACTATACGACAAACATGGCACTACCAGTATACTATATCGTTGTTTAATGATCATCCTTAATGGTAAAGATAAATCAGATTGTTCACATTTTTCCATAGGCTTTTCTATTTTCCATCCATATTTTATAAGCGCAGATTAAAATACCTATTTACTCTACATATTTTGACATTCTAAATGAAACTACAAGTCAGATATCGACAGTGGTAAATTTACTGAAATTAACGAAGACGCACTTTTGCCTCTTATTAGCGGTAGATGCCTCCAAGCTTCGTCTGACTTTGTGACTCTTTCCATTTGTTTATGTTATTTGCCATTATTGAATTTGAAATCATTTCAGGAATGTCTGCAGAAAAGTCACGGATAATAACTAAAGTCAACGGTGATCTTAAAGGTGTACCAATTTTGTCTGTTTGTGATATTGCAATATATTGCCGTATAAGAAACATTTCAAATCTAATGCCATTATTAAGTTAAAACACGATTTTAATGACTTCAGGATTATTGTATATATAAATAAAATGTAAACGAAAAAAAGAAAAAAAAAAAAAACCTGGATGAAGTAAATCAACATAAGAAAGCACATAATATAGGAAAACAACTTACCAGAACGAAACATGCATATTTGATTTGATTTAAAACAGTACAGTTTAAAGTAAAACACCAAAATAAATCACGGGATATATAGAAAAAAATAAATACAAAATACCAAAACGAAACATGTAGATTTGCTTTGCTTTAAAACAGTGTAACAGCTTAAAAGTAAAACACCAAAAGAAAGCACGGGATATATAGAAGAAAAAACAGAAAAGACAAAATACCAAAATGAAACATGCATATTTGATTTGATTTAAAACAGTGTCACAGTGTATAGTTGAAGAGTAATAAGGTAAATCATCATAAGAAAGCACAGGACATATGGGAAAAACGGAAAAAATATAAAGAACACCATGACTATCAAGTGAAGTTTTATATAAAGGTGTCATTTCGATCCTTATAACATGGTCTTTGCATAGATTTAAAACGATGATAATGACTAGAAGCTGCTTTTACGGCTGTTTTTGGATGGAAAGTCACATATGGGCCCATTTGCCTTATATCTCACCAATCATCAACTATTAACTCCATTCTGGTAATAGTTTATTATATAGAGTTGATATTACCTTTATTTGGGAATCATTCTTAATTGATTTTAAAGAATAATAATTGTTGTACCATAAAAAGATAAACATATTTGTTATCGATATCATGAAGAAGATAACAATACATTTCTATATTAAAAGGCTGTTTCATTTGATCTCAAAAGCACCTTAAGGATATTGTCTACCCTTATCAACCTGTAATTTTCAGAAGTGCCTTCCTTATATGCCGTGTAAGCTAATCAAAGTCATATAAAAGCATGCATTTCTAGAAGTGAATTAATTTTGTACACTGAACATGATGGTAAGGTTGCTTGGACCAAAATGTGCAATTTTAGCCCTAAGGTCCAAAAACTATGTTTCTGCCCAAAATATTACGGGAAACCCATAAAAAAACTTTGCTTTGGTAAAATTTTGAACTCTTTTACTATCTAGGACATTGGTTGTTAATGTGTCCTGTTTTGCAAAAAAATACAGCAGCGGAGGTTTTTTTTTACGTTTGTGGACCAACTTTTGACAATATCCCCCCCGAATAAGATGAAAATCAAAAATTTGAGAATTGCTTTCCCATATATTGCTTTCTAGATTCTAAAAAGTATAATGGTTCGAAATTGTACCAAAGCAAAATTTATTTAGCTTTCCCGTCAAACGTGGGGACCAAAAACATGGACCTTAAAGCCACAATTACACATTTTGCTTCAAAAATTACCTCACCGACATGTTCAGTATGCAAATCGGCTTCTAGAAATGGGTACTTTTATTTGGATTTAAATATCCGTTGCCGAGTTACAGAGCAAAAACCATTTCTGAAAACGAATGGTTGACAGGGCCTTTAAGTGGACTTATTTAATGGTCATCTGCAAAAAAATTATGTCCATTTAAGTAAAGACAGGTAAAAACAACCTGGGTTGATTTTAGCATTATTTCCACAAAAAAGAGTTCTTTATGATTCGAACAAGGTTAACAACGCGGAGAGATAAATTGACAAAAAATATACTTCTTGTTCAAGTTCTTTTCATGTTTTTTATTTTTTCATACGTATAACAAGAATAACTTATAAATCTATGATATAATTGATATAATTTATGTTTATGTTGTCATATTTGATGTTTATGTTGTTTATTGCTTGCTATTCTACATTGCTGCATGTAAGATCTACCGACAGACTCCTTTTCAGTTCTGGCGGTGGATCCTAGATGCATCTTTGGGGTTTTGCATTTTTGTCATTTTTGTTATCCATGTGAGATCCACTGTCTGCTTCCTCGAGGTATATGGTGGGTCTCTCATGTTTTCACCGACACTGCTATTTCCCAACTCGTTGGGAGATGGTTGCGTAGTTTCGTTTTGAAATGCAAGCAGTCATCTCCATGATTTTTCATGGAGATGGTTGATCTGCATTTCCATGTTTATATTGCTTTAGGTATTAAATATTTTTTTGATGTGTATATGGTGTTTTTATGATGCTTCACATATATTTTGTAATGTATTTTTAAATATTTGTATCTCAGCTGGACTGATTGAAATGCATTTTTCGTGTACTTTGTGCAATTGATTTTGTAATTTGGTCTTTTTATAATGTGTTCCTTTTTTAACTTTTTTAACTTTTGTGAAGTGCACCGAGGGATTTGTAATCCATAGTGCGCTATATAAACGCTGTTTTATTATTATTATTATTATTTACAATATTGCCTATATCCCTAAGTATAACCGTAAAATAACTTAATTCTCGATATCTTTGGTTGAAAGCAAAGAGTTTTATGCAATCTTCATTTTACAGTTTTCACCCAGTTTAGTTCACCGGTAGTCGTGGTAGTTTAGATTAATTTTTAAAACTCAAAATATTCAAATTAGAATTACTCCTACCTCGCTTAATTTGTAAAGAAGTTGAGGTGATAAATGATGGCGTTTTCTTTAAGCCGATTTAAAATCTCTGGGTCTTAAAACATCTGTGTGCCATTCAGCGAGAATATTGAAGCGTACGGGCCGGGAATAGCCTTCTATACCAGGTGAATCAAAAAAAAAATGTGCACGGATTAAAACCGATTTTGACCTTGATAAAAACAACAAATCATAAATATCTAGGTAATGTAGTAAAGCACATTTAATAAGCTTTCAAATGCAGAAAATATTATAGAAATCGAATGAAAAATAAAAAAGATATGACCAATTTTGTATTAGTACTTCGAAGCTTTTATATAATGCCATAACCTGTAATTGTGATATGTAATATATTGCTTAACTGTGTAAATCCCATTGGAATGGGAAAAAAAGAGACGTACTTACAAAATTGGCCATATCTTTTGTATTTTTCATCCGATTTCCATCATTTCTTTAAAGAAATTTATGATTTGCTGCTTTTATTAAGGTCAAGATCAGTTTTAATCCGTGCACAATTTTTTTGATTCACGTGGTATATGCCATATCTTCCCATCCAATATGGATAAAACACTAAACTCAACCTTATCATACTGTTGAATGCCGTAAGGCTGATTTCGGGCATTATTTGGCATTTTTGTGCCACTGCTACCGATATTGATTTGGTGGTTTAATAAAATAAAGCAATAAATTGGTTGCAGAGAATATTTAAAAGATTTCATCAACGTCTTAATAAAAATATATATATTGAGATTTCTTTATGATAAAAATGAATTCAATGAAAACAAGAACCGAAAGTCATTTTGAATTACCTCATATAATAATGAAAAGCATTGGTTTGTATATTAATATACACATTAAACTGGCTGGCGCAGATTCTTACCTAGGTCGTGCTTATGATATCAGTAGTTTTCTTTAAATTTGTGGCAAATATTAAATTCTTTACCAACTGTAAAACAAAAATCACTAATGTATTGGTAATTATAGACAGCTATTATGAGCCAAATTTCATTAAACAAATAATTTGGGAAAGTAGGTTTCGAGTTTTGTCGGGAAATTGTTCGTAAAAAAATTGAAATTTGACACGGATTAAATATCTGGCCGCCATTTTGAAACAGAATGACGTTTTTTTTTTCCAGTTTCATATGAATTGTATTATCACTGAGTACAGTTTTAAAGATAAATAATGTGGAGAACATTGTATTAAAGCGTTCAAACTTTTGGGTGCATCGGGATTCTAAAACATCTTATGCACTTTAGTGTTAATGTAACTAACTGTAAGAGAAGGGCAATAATCGTTTCATTTGCATGCAAAGTTGTGCGAAAACATGTAACTCAGCCATGAAATTTCGCATGGGTTATGATGAAAATTCGAGCAACATTTTAGTACCAATATCTCAAAAATATTGAAAAAAAAAAGTTGAGGGAACTGGACCATGCACAACACTATTTGTGAGGTGACGATCCACTGTGTACTTAGCTGTTGTTTATTGACTGAAAAAGATCTATTCTGTTTTATCTTTAAAAATATTAGGCCTGGTTCTTTTGAATTCTCTTTGAAAAAAAAAAAATCGGCTAAATCAATCAGTAGTTTTCGAACTCAACTTGAAAACTCATTGATGAAAAATACGATTAAATTGATTTTGAGCATCTCGTCCCCGTCTTGCTTTGATTTCTGTGGTCAGATCGTCTTTTGTTCATTTCTTGTCATTTTTTTCCGAAAGTACATTTTCCAGGAATTTTATAGAAAGCAGTAACATAACGGACAATTCCTCTTAAACTATTTGATTGTTTAGGGTATTTACGCAAATTTACGCCCCTTTCTCCGTAAAATCGCAGTTTAACGAAACTTTCCCCTATTATTTAATATATGAAGAAATTAAATAAATATGTATGTTAACCCCCGTCTACCCAGGCTGTTTTTGTAACACGTCTACCCAAGGGTAGAGTTGTTGCAGCCCCCTATTGTATTTGTGAACGGAACCCCCTATGAATTTGTTTTTTCTATCAATATATATGTATGGCCCTCCCCTATCTAACGATACCAAGATCAGATTGGAAAATCGGGATTAAGGCAAAATTGGCCACCAAATCAGAATTTTGCTATAAAAGTTCTAAAGAACGGATTTTCATCAGATTTTTGTTGTTGTTAATATAGAAGGAAAATGATAATTCATGAATGCCCTGCAGGTTTCAGCTTAATAGCATGCATATATTTTTCAAACGTTTCCGGGGCCTCACCACCCCCCTCTTCCCAACCTTACACCCGGTGTAATTAAATACAGCGTCCGTGTGACTGAAATGTCCTAGTTACTATTAAATTGTGAAGAACGTACTTGTACATGTGTGATCAATAAATCATCGATTGCGACTTATTCCATGGAGTTCAATTAGACCCGGACACCTGGTTATGGGGGACACTCAGTCTCATTACACCGGTCTACCCTAACCCCATCTTAGGTGGTACCGCCCTAGGTTTTTCACCAACTTGACCGCAAAAAAGGAGATTACCCAAATGCCTAGGGTCGGTTGCTTTTGCGTTTTGCTGGGTAAATGAGGGTTAACGGTTTTATCGTATTGTATATGTACATTTAAGCAGTGCTTTCAATAAAGCTTAATGTAATTTTTGAATAAGAGAATAAAGCATGAAAGAATGTGGCAGGTATGTACACAGTAAGTTTTGAAAAACACCTTCTAACAGTTGTAGTATCACCTGATTCTATCTATCAACGTCATAAATTTGTTGAACTCAGGTGTTCAACCATAATTTTATCTTCAGCTATAACTCACTTAAGTTGATCATCAATCAAGATTAAAATTGGATAGATTTTGTTGTTTTGACATGTTGAATTTTTTCAGGTACTTGTCCCCATGTAAAGTAATGGCTAATAAAGATTGTATCATTGTTCAACTCGTCAGTGTCATTATTCTAATCTTAACTACTGAACGGAGAGACTGTCAAAAACAAATTAAAATAAGTACGTTCTTGAACTCTCTGGTCCTTTTACAGAAAACAAGTTAGACCTAGTTTGAGTTTTACAGCTAAATTTATTTTCCTCAATGTTTTGTATCTTATCTTGGATTGAACCCTTAATATCTTAAAACTTAAGGTATGGACTACTTGTAGAATTAGAAGTGGCAACAGTAAGAAGAAGACTGTCTTGAAAATTGTTTTAAACAGACCATAAAGAAGCAGTTCAAAGGAGAAGAAGAGAAAAGAGGCAAGTAAAAAAACAAAAGGCATATATTTCAAACAAGAAAAGAAGCAGCAGCATCCGGGCAAGAAAGAAATATTTAATGGCGAAGAAAATATCATAATCGGAATTTGGCGGAATGAAACGGCTCTTTTCATAGCTACAATTTTTTTAAAACAAAAGGTTGCGACAAGTGTTGTATCATCATCATCATC
>JXSR01S038198.1:3768-16014 GCA_000969725.1 Ophiothrix spiculata
TAAAAAACGGCTATGCGGATGCGGCCGTTTATTTAACTTTTTTTCCAGTATAGGGAAAAAAGATGAAAAAAACTGAAAATCTCTCAAAAACCTTTAAAAAAAAGAAATGCGCTAAATTTAGATTTTTAAAAGCTATGCTCGCGGGAAGCTGAGACAGAATATTTTTTTTCTTTGGACTTAACTTTTAGATGTTAGATACATGTCTGAAAATAAGGTATTTGATACTACAAATTGACACAGAAATTTATACTATCCTGCGAAAAGAAAATCATTAAATTAGCCCACGTGATGTCAATAAAAACATTTTAAAATGTCCTTCTTTGCATACAGTTACAAAGCAATGTACTAGATATCTCTCTGTGAAATGAAAAGGTCAATAATCCATAAAGCACTAAATCCTGAAAACTGAAAACCACACCATTAAGTACCAGACAAGAAAACAAAATAAAACTTAAGGCTGTAACAATGATAAATTATCCCACCATCTATGCATGATAAAAGATATAAATGGCTTCAAAACATGGATGTGAACATCATACTTGTAACGCTAAACCATGATTGATAGGATCCCTTGGGGATTACCTGCTAAGTTTAAACCATTGGGACATTGATGTAAATACAACCCTTTTCCCCAATGTTATTTGCATCAAAAAAATAAGGTCTTCAAATACATTTATTCATGAAATACTATCAAGCAAAACTTGCCCACATGATGCCAATAAAATCATTCAACTAGCAGCCTACATGATGCCATTAAAATCATTTTAAAATGTCCTTGGCATACACAGCTCCAAAGCAACTTACAAGATGTCTCTCTGTGAGCCAAAAAGCTCATTAATCCATAAAACATGTATGTTGACTACATACAACAAACTGAAATCACATTATCACACCATCAAGTACCAGACAAGAAAACACAATAAAACTTCAGGCTGTAACAAAGATAAATTATCCCACCTTCTATGAATGATAAAAGATATTGGCTTAAAAACATGAATGTGAACATCAAACTTGTAATGCTAAACCATGATTGATTGGCTCCTTTGGGGATTACCTGCTAAGTTTAAACCATTGGGGATTGGGGACATTATGTAAAAAGATATCTTGTTTGCAATATTATTTGCACCAAGAAACTCACGTATTGAAATTTGTTGAGCAAATTGACCATTTATTCAAATGAATATGAGGATAAATTATGATGTCATGCTTTGCATATTTTTATTGCATGTGGTAATACTTAATAGCTCCTATTATATTACAATGATTTACCAAAACTACTAAATATGCGTAAGATCTAATATAGTGACACAGAAATGGATTGGCGTCATTTGTCTGAATCTGTGCACGAACGGTATCACTAATTCGTGTCAAGTTCATGACTCTGCGAAAGATAATAAGGTCTTTCAAAAACTCATTTATTCATTTAATATTATCAAGATGAATTGTAAGAGATTAGATGCAAGCTTGTCTGAATCTATGATATTTTTTACTACTTCAGGACAGAAATACACAATTTTCTTTGAAAAAATCATTAAAGTAGCCCCGGGAATAGCCCATATGATGCCAATAAAATCATTTATAACTTGCAGCCTACATGATGCCACTAAAATGATTTTAAAATGTCCTTGAACCGAAAATCTCATTAATCCATAAATCATTTTCCCACATCCAGCAAACTGAAAATCACACCATTAAATACCAGGAAAACGCAATAAAACTTCAGGCTGTAACACAGATAAATAATTCCACCTTCTATGTATAATAAAATATATAAATGGCTTACTTAAAGTTACAAACATGAATGTGAATATGCTAAATCATGATTGATTGGCTCTTTTGGGGATTACCTGGTAATTTCAAACTATTGGGACATTTAAGTAAATAGCATTGTTTGCATAAAAAGTAAGGTCTTTCTAAACACATAACAAGCAAAACTTTAAAATTTGCCTTTTATAAGGTGCAAGGTTGTCTGAAAGTATGATATTTTACACTACTTTGAGACAGAAATATACATCTTTCTTACCAAAATCATTGAAGTAGCCCACATGATGCCAATAAAATCATTAAACTAACAGCCTACATGATGTCAATAAAATTATTTCAAAATGTCCTTGGCATACACAGCTCCAAAGCAACTTACAAGATGTCTCTGTGTGAGCCGAAAAGCTCATTAATCCATAAATCATTTATGCAGGCTACACCCTGCAAACTGAAAATCACACCATTGATACCAGATAAGAAAACACAATCAAACTTAAGGCTGTAACAATGATAAATTATCCCACCTTCTATGCATGATAAAAGATATAAATGGCTTCAAAACAATGAATGTGAACATCAAACTTGTAATGCTAAACCATGATTGATTGGTTAACTCCTTTGGGGGTAACCTGCTATTTTTAAATCGTTTGAACATTGATGTAAATACAAGCATTGATTGCAATATTATTTGCAGGGGCGTTGCTACGCATTTGAAAGTGGGGCGCCCAAGTTTGTACGCAGACAGTGGTGTCTGAGGGGAATGCATGTCATTGGCGTTCCCAGACCTTTGTTATAGGGGAGGGTGGTAAAGGTCTTTTTTGCGACCAAAATAGAATAATCAATACTTTCTCCTACAACATATGTAAGGGGTGTGTGTCTGAGGGGATGTGCCCCCTGAGTTGAGGAGCCTGAGTTAGTAAATTTTGAAATTTAAAAGTACCAATCACTCGATTTGGTGCATATATTTTGTTGTTTCAAGTTAACACTTTTTCAATCAAAATTTTGGCAAGTTACTCGCTTAGAACAGTGGACAAAACATACAAAAGAGTGTCTGAGGGATGTGCCCTTTCAGTAGTTGGAAAATATTTGAAATTTAGAAAACACATTTACATGATTTTTGCATCTACCCGGGGCCTCAAGTTAGCATTTTTCTCATCAAAATCTAGGAAAAGCTTAAGAACTTCAAACACGTGAATTTAACAGTAGACAAAAATATGTAGGGATGTCTGAGGGGTATGAGCCCCCTGAGAAGTCATATTTCGAAACACTATTCATGCGATTTGGTACATATATTCTGGTATCTGTTACTTTATTTTATCATTTTTCACCCATCAAAATCTGGGCAAGACACTCCAGAGACTCGCATTGAACAGTGGACCGAACAAATAAAGGGTGTCACGCAGTTGCGCAGCCAGAAGGGGCCAAAGGGGGAAATAATTTCCCCCAGTGAAAGAAGCCTTGCCCCCTTCTTGCCCTGAATAAATCAAGAAAAGTATCAATCAATCAATCAATCAATCAATCTAGGTCAGAACTCCTTTTTAACATATGGCCATGTGTCGTGAACTCGCCAACTTTTGCATTACGTGCCTTATTATTCATTGTATGTCACCAATTGATGTTCAAACTTGGATATTTCACTTGAACTTCACTGAAATGTAACAAAAGTATATATATTTGGAAAGCTAAAGCTGTAAGGAATCTAAATAGGTACATTGCATCTTGTTACATAGGGTGACCTTGAAAATATACAGGGTGAAACATTTATTTTTTGATCAAAATGAACCATAACTTCTGGGATGCAAATTTTTCAAGTGTTATTAGAAATCGTCTTATTACTCGCATAATCTGGTGCAAGAATAGATCTGCTAAAATAATGTGGGTAAAGTATTTAATTACATTAATGTACAGCACTTTTAAGGTATAGGGTGTTTCAAAAAACAAAGCGTGTTTTTTCCAATTAAAACCACTTTTGAACTAAATAATTTAAGTTCAACCCTCTACACAAATATGGATTGCATTTTTAAATTCCTCATCAAATGTCCTTTCAGAATATGTATACATTGACCTTGATAGGGTTAGAAATTAAACAGTTACAGCAAAAATTGTGTTTGCTGTTCTTCAGCAATGCTTTGTATGTGAGATATAGGAAAACGTGCATTCCACAGATACAAAATGGGCCATAAGTTCCATTAGACTTTCAAATTATGTCTTTGAGCACATTTAAATTTGAACAGGATAATAACCTGCTAATTTTGATACCAAATTTAATGCAAAATTTTGAAATTTGGCAAGGTTATTCATAATTTAGCACATTTAATGACAACAAATGTTAATATCCCATAGAGTTTGTACAGGGCGGCACCGCCACCACGGCACCGCCGCCACGACCACCCTTGTCTGGCAAGATTCAATTGCATGGCTTTTCCTTCCTGTAAGTCCTATCTTTATGAAACTTTCCAGTCTTGTTACTTAAAGATTCAGCTTTAAAATGACACCAAATATAAACTCATAGCATATGCGATTTTGAAATTACATCACATTATTTGCCGGGAGGTACGGGAAAATGAAACATCGCCACCCTTTTTAGTGGGCGAGTTCATGACGCATGGCCTCATAGCATGCCCCTAATGGTCTATTTTTTCATTCTAGTTCCATCAGTTCATAGGATAAATAACAATCTTTTTCGAAATTGTAACAAAAGAGTTTAAAAGTTTTGTGTGTTTCGCGCCCACGTTAAAAATTCACAGCAATGTAGCGCTTAAATTGCAAAATTTGCTTCTAAAAAGTAGGAAATTTACTCCTTTTTAAAAAAACAAGATCAAAAATGTCATTTTTTACATAAGAAGCTATGGTAAAAAAGTTGGGGTGTAGGCTACCATTTCTTGTGTCTACTCATTTGGGGAGTTGTCCCCCCCCCCTTTAAAAATCTTTGCCCAGCCCTGCCCCCTTGATGAAAATGTCTGGCTACGCCACTCAGGGTGTGCCGCTCAGTAGTTAGAAAATTTGAGAATATCGAAACATTATTCACACGATTTGGTACATAGATTTTTCTTGAATATCAAAAAAAATCTTTGTTTAGTATTTTTAATTTCGAACTTGTTTTAATCAAATCTTCTTCTTCCTTTTTTTTTTTTTTTTTGCAAAAAAGTGGGGCGGCCAGAGGTCGCCCCCTATAGCGACGCCCATGATTATTTGTATCAAAAAGAATAAGGTCTTTGAAACACATTCATTCATGGAATATTAACAGACAGAACTTTGGAATTGAAATTGTGTAAGAGATCAGATGCACATTTATCAGAAACAGATATTTTTTACTACTTTAGGACAAAATACACACTTTCCTATGTAAAAATTATTAATCCTTCATGGAATACTAACAAGCCAAACTTTGAAATTTGAGACAGAAATACATGCCTTTCTTAGCAAAATCATTAAAGTAGCCCACATGTTGCCAATACAATCATTAAACTAGCAGCCTACATGATCATGCCCGGGGGGAGGGAGGGGGCAGTGTATTCTGGAGGTGACGCGTATGTAAGGCTCAAAAGGCCCCCTTTTTCAGCGTTGCCGACACCCAAAGACCCCTAATCTTTTACAATTGCATGTGCTCTCACCCAAAGACCCCATAATTTTTGATATTTTTCTCTCACGGAATGCCAAATTTCACTCACTGAATGCCAAAAAATAGGCTCTCACCCAATGACCCCCCATTTTTGACCAATAAGTCCTCATAGTTTTGTATTTTTCTCTTACTGAATGCCAAAAATCAGTCTCTCACCCAATGACCACTCATTTTTTGAGCCTTTGCTCGAACTGAATGCCCCAGCCTGTCGGAGCGCGGCCTTACACCCGTATCCATTTAATGTTTGACTGCTGATCATGCATAGAAGGTGGACTAATTTATCTTTGTTACAGCCTTAAGTTCTATTGTGTTTTCTTGTCTGATATTTAATGTCCTTGGCATACACAGCTCCAAAGCAACTAACAAGATATCTCTCTATGAACCGACAAGGTCATTAATCCATAAATCATTTAAGCAGGATACACCCTGAAAACTGAAAATCACACCATTAATACCAGATAAGAAAACACAATATAATTTAAGGTTGTAACAATGATAAATTATCCCACCTTCTATGCACGATAAAAGTTATAAATGGCTTAAAAACATGAATGTGAACATCAAACTTGTAATGCTAAATCCTATTTATTCTGTACGTCAATGATATAACTTATACTTCCAAAATACTTGATTTTATTCTTTTTGCTGATGACACTACTATTTTATTCTCTGATAAAAACATTGTTAATAAAACAAATATCGTCAATAATGAATTAAAAGAAGTCTCAAATTGGTTCAAAGCGAACAAATTGTCCATCAATGCTTCAAAAACAAATTTTATGATTCTAGGTACATCTTTTATGACAAGTAAAATACAAAACGACATAAAGATTTCACTAAACAATACACAGCTTGTATTTAGCAGAGTTACCAGTACCCAATTTTTGGGAATTTTAGTAGACGAGAATTTGACGTGGAAAAATCATATTAATTGTACATCAAAAACTATTTCAAGAAATATTGGTGTCATCAACAAACTGAAGCATTTTATTCCTTATAGTATATTACGGACTTTATATTGTACTCTTATACTTCCATACCTAAATTATGGAGTTGTAATTTGGGGTAAAACATGTAAGAGTTATCTGGACAAAATAGTAAAACTTCAAAAATGGGCAATAAGATCAATTACCAACTCCCACTTTAGAAGTCATACTGCCCCATTATTCCTCAAATCTAATCTACTTAACATTAATGATATGTATACTCTGGAACTAGGAGTTTTTACATACAGATTTAGCATCAATGACTTACCGGTTTCATTTAAAGACTACTTTAAAAGAAGGTCTGATATCCATAAATACAAAACAAGACATACCAACGATTTGCAATTAACTAACAACAAGAAAGCATTTTCTGACCAATGCATTAGATCGAACGGTCCCGTTTTATGGAACTCTTTGCCCCAAAATATAAAAGAATCCAAATCGATTAAACATTTCAGAAATCAATTTAAACGCTACCTATTGCAAGCTTACGAGTAACTTTATTTTGAATTAGACCATCCCACGTCCTTTGAGCTCATCGTTGTATGTCTTTTTGGTATTTTTTATTTCCTTACTGTTTGATTTATGTTGTGTTATATAGGGGTCGGCTATTTAACGGGCCTTATTGGCCTTCCAGCTGTCTCCTCCATAAGATTTTATTTGTCTGTCATTTATATGTACTGTTTTATATGGAAATAATAAAGTTGAAGTTGAAGTTGAAGTTAAACCATGGTTGATTGGCTTCGTCAGAATTACCTGCCTGCTATTTTCAAATCATTGGGACATTCATTGTAAAATATACCTTGTTTTCAATATTATTTGCATCAAAGCATGTAAGGTTACTCAAAAGATATTTATCTTTAGTTTATTACAATAGAAAATATGTGATAACAGAATGCTGAACCATATTTTTTACACAGGACTTTCCAGAAGGGAAATATACATAAATCTAACATCAGAGAAAACAACTGCCAGATCACAATTGTTGATTAGATCAACAATAAGTGTCATACTTCAGTTACGTCATTAGGATGTCAAATCAAAGATATCCTAAGCTTGAAATTGAGGGAATGATTGATGGTCAAAAATCAAAAGGTAGATCGCCCAAATGTTCGTTAATCAAATCTATGCAAGACATTTAAGTGCAAGACAAAGGGAAATGCATGGTCCTCAATATTTGAATTTTTATATATTTTTTTTTAAATATTTATATCATTTGGCTGAGAGCCAGGCTAATCCCAATAATGCATTAAATTCAAGGGAAGCCAACGTGTTGAGAAAGATTTTAGATGCAGGAGGAAACCGAAGTGCTCGAAGAAAACCTGCGAGGACGAGTATGGATCGACAACCAAATTCACGTACAACCTAGGTCCAACCGGGAATCGAAACCGGGCCGCAGTGGTGAAAGGCGAGGAAAGAAACCCTGTGCCAACCCGTCCTCCAAAATTCAAATTAAAGCGAGAGTGTTACTCTACTGTGCAGAATTTGGTCTATATAATTACACATAAGCTGAAGAAAGCTCTAGCTACTTGTCAGATAAGTCAAAATGTCCTTGGGCAAGGTGGGCAAGAACAAATTTTATATTGATTTTTAGCCAACCCAAATGCATTGGGAAGTTAATGTGGAAAATTAAAACCTAAATGCTCATAGGCTTGCATAGTTTGGTGCAAAGTTGCAAATTAACTAGTTTATCTCAAAATGCCTGTGACAATACTTGTGTAATGATCAAAGCTGAAGATATGACTCAAAGGTAAAGTTCAAATCAAAACTGAATCTGAGTTGCTAATGACCGTGGTGTCCATCTCATTTTCCTTAGCATTTGGGCCACCTTCACTACACTGTGTATATTTGTGGGTGGCTAATACACAACTCCTCCCTAAATCCAATTTATCTTCCCAGTATTTTATACATACCAGGGAGGATCAAGGTTGATAAAGAATTTTGCTTAAGAACTCAACCACTGCACCATAGTGATCCGAAAAATCAAATTAAATTAAAGGGGACGGCTTGTATTGCACATGTCAGACTGACCATATCTCATAACAGCGACTGTTAATGGTGAAACTGTGGATGCTATCTTGAAACTGTGTGATCAATTTTACAAATAAGATGAAGTGTCAATGTGTGGGTGTACATCGTTTGACTTCTAACCATAATTGAGACACAATTTAATGCAAGCGCATAGTTGGCAGTGCTATTTTTAACCCACCCTTTTTATTTTTAACCCACCTTTTATATGAAAACACCCTTTATACTATAAAATCAAAACCCACCCACTGGCCATTTTAGATTTGACTGCAGTGCACCACAATATTTGTAACTAGCTAATTTGGAAGTCATGCCTTACTTTTTTTTTTCCTAGCACAGATTGCAAAAACTTAATATTACTGAGTGTTTTGAAGCACTTTTGATTTTTTTTTTTTTTTATCTTTTATTAGAATTTGAAGCAAACATTTAAACATACACTTTAATAATAAAACATAACTTCAATAGAACTTATTTCAAAATGTTAACACAATACAATATGTAATACAATTATACTTAAATAGTGCTTTTATACATTAGATAATTTTTCTTATTCTAAGTTCAAAATAAAGTAAACTTATTATATTTGGATAGTTGCCATATTTAAATTTAGTGATGCACAATTTGGCAACACTTATCAACAAATTTATTTTTATTTCATTGGCTATATTTATACTCTCATGACCAAAAATTACACATTTTTTATTTAACTTTAGTTTTATATTATATAACCGGGAAAGAAGTGTTTCTACTTCTTCCCATATCCTGCTAATTTTATTACATTCATAAAAGAAATGCTCTATATAATCAACCTTATTGCAAGTCTCACATATATCATTTTCTTCTTTTCTTATCTTTTTCAAGAATACTTTTGTTGGATAAATGTTGCTAACTACTTTCCAGTTAAGTGTTTTTAAACGTGGCTCTTTAATGTCTGATACCATATTCTTCCATACTTTGGACCAGTCTATATTTGAAACAGCTAATTTATTTTCCCACATATTTTGGCAAATTGGCATCGACAGGTTTCTCATTGTCCAAGATCGAATCGCCTTTTCGACTGATTCCATCTTGGGCTCCCAGTTTACAACCATATCTTCTAATTTCTTACAAGGATTAAGTACAATACCAAGAATTTTAACATCATTATTTGGAAAAAGCTTCCAATGAATATTTCCAACTTGCTTCTTACTATATATGTTTGCACCAATCCATACAGTATCACATTTTGCTTTGTTAAGATGTAATCCTGAAATTTCTGTAAATTCATCAAGTACTTTTATGAAGCACTTTTGATTGATATCATTCCGGGTGCATCTTGATCAACAGTCTATGCATAGCTAGGAATTTCTATTTGATCAAAACTTAAATCTCAGTGAAGAACACACCCTTTATAATTCCTATCCACCCTTTTTACAAAACCACCCTTTATAACCATGGAATTGAGAAACCTACCCTTTTATCAATTTTCTTTATTTTGCAAACCCACCCTTTCTAAAGCGTAGATGTCAAATATGAGAGTATGAAGAATATTTGATGCATTTTTATTACCAAAATGAATTTTCAAAATCATTTGCAATCTAAGTATGTAAAGGCAAAAGGTGAATATTCACCCAAGGCCAAAAAAAAAAGTTGTTTGGTTGTCCACCACCGCCCACCCCTATTTTTTGAAACTGGAAAAAAGTTTTTACTGTAAAACTATACCGCGCCTAATTTTCAGATTTCCAAAAAAGTTTTTTTTCTTTGAGAATTTTGATCTTTTGAAAATATCTTTTTAAGTTGTTGTTTTTCTTTTGTTTACACTTTAATACTGTTTTTAAACTTGTATAAAGAGATTTTCTGGTACAGTAGACTTGTTTGCATCTTTATAGAGGCCATAATTTGGTGTAGCTTTGACTAACATTTGAAAAAAAAATCTTAAAAAAAAAAAAATCTGCCAGCCCACACTTGCTAAAAAAAGCTGTGGAGGACAACCATACAATTGTGTTTTTTTTTTGGTCTAATTCTATTATTGACGAGCCGGATTTGTATCTACAGGGTAATGAATCTTAACCTTTAATTTGTTGAAGAAGTGAATATCCATCTCATTTTGTGAATGAGAAATTAATCTTTGTGTTCATAAGACCTCAACTATTTCCAATTTTTTGACAGATCTTACCTTGCACCTTTTAAGTTCCTCTATATGTGACTTCTCTCATATGCATTTATGAGATAGTATTGAGGTTCAAAAATAGAAAAATTCTTAACCTATTGGGATATAGCGACAACTCATATGGACTGATTCTTGCGGCTTGTAATAAAAATAAGCGGTCTTGAAATAAAGATGATATACGAGGGGGTATCAAAAAGTTTTAAAGATCAGCAAGAAGAAATACAGCCAGGAACTTAATTTTATTATGTAACCCTTAAGTCATCTTTCAATAGCCACTGTGCAAAGTAACACGTTTCTCCCACTTAAAACTGACTGTCCACAGACCGACTCTTTAGAGGTCCTCTTTTAGCCAAAAAATACACATTGTATTGTACTAAAAATCAACATCTTCCGGTCAGCCATGTTTTATTACGTCACTGTGACATAATTTTTTGACTGATTTCCATAATGTTGGTATAAATGGAAAGAGAAGATCCTAACCTATACTATGGTATCAAACTATAAATTTTGGGTGTGTCATCATAGAATTACTGGGCTGTAACCCTTCAAATGCAGGAATTTAATCAGGCCAAGTTTCCTTGGTTTCTCCATGCAGTTCATCTGGTTAGCGGAGGGAGGTTGTTGATATCTATTGACACCTGTTTAGAAAGTATAAATGCCATTGATATCATTTCTGCACCATAATGTACACAAGGACGAGTGACCATCCTGACAAAAGTTTATCGACATAACTCCTTTCCTTTTGGGTGATCTTTAAAACTTTTTGATACCCCCTCGTATATATATATATATAGATTTAGTTAGAAATTGTAGGATTAGGTCAATGATAGATTTTAAAAATTCAATTCTTCATTCATATATAGGACAAGGTGAGCTGTCACTGGTGATTTGTGTCTTTGGGTATCCTCATTATCTTCATGTTAACATGGCAATTATATCATGAAATCATCAGGAATTGGATGAACACTCCGTCTAGCCAGGAAGTATAAAGAATAAAGGGTGAGGGGTTTGGGGATAATACCATTAAACTGTTACACATGACAAGAAAGAGGTTGGTTTTTAGGAACAAGTAAAACTTAAAAGTACCAATATCTAAAGAAAGGGGTAGTTTTGTTTCCATTGCTTGATTAAAGACTTCCTGAAGAGATATAATATGGAAAAGCATGATAAAACTAAAAGGTGGTTTCCACTGAATGTCAGTTGCATTTTGGGTGCATTTTACAATTCTGTGGTAATGGATATATACAAATGTGAGTGCCCATTGCCAAGGGTTGAGGAAGGATACATTTCAATGTGGAATGTTTTAGACATCTTTGAAATTGACCAAGGGCAACTGCATGGTCAGTACTTCCTGTCAAAATCAAAGAAAGTGAAGCCAGCATATCACTAATTTTGAGCACTGCTTTAGTAAGTACAATGATATATCTCCTGAGTGATTTATGCAAACATCAAAGGGAACCTTGAACCTGCCCTCCTCAAGCCATTATAGTATACCTGTTGGCTCATTCTCCGATAAACCGTGCAACTTTGGTTAGAGAAATGTTGAAATTTTGTCTACTAACAACTCATGAAAAACATACAAAATCATAAACTCTTATGGCTTCGGAAGAAGAAAAAGTGCATGGGAGATGTTTTAAAAATACTTGATTTTTAACCATTGTATTCCCTATACCTAATGTTCGTATCTGTCGGTTCGTATC
>JXSR01S038202.1:9107-22412 GCA_000969725.1 Ophiothrix spiculata
TCCTGTATGGCTGCAAATCCAAAGACCTCGATAGACTTCAAGCTCTTCAAAATAAGGCTGTTAAACTCATATTCAATGCTGGTAAACGCGACAGTACTGCTCCACTGCTGAACATACTACACTGGCTGCCCATACGGGAGCGCATCAGATTCAAAATCTGCATGTATATTTACAAATGTCTTAATGGAACTGCCCCACAATATCTTGTCGATTTTATTATGTACAAACCAAAACTTTCTCGGTTCACACGCTCATCAATGGACAGTACGCTTCTTACTTCTCATTATGCTAAGACCTGTATTGGTGATAAATCTTTCTGTATTTCTGGACCCTATTTTTGGAACAGCCTCCCGCAAAACATCAGGGAGGCACCCAGTCTGAGTAGTTTCAAGAAGGGACTTAAGTCATATTTATATCCATCTTTTTGACTCTGTTTCTTGGTAGTTTTATTTATTCCTTTTATTTTGGCGCTTTGATCAATTTGGAAAAGCGCCCTATAAGAAACTGTTTGTATGTATGTATGTATGTATGTATTAACTGTACTTATTAAGCCACTATCATAAGAAGAGTTATATGTAGAATTAAAATTTGTTATTTTGGATCTTTTTAAGAATTAAAATGGTGTTTGTTTGTTTACCTCGGTTGGTCCGTGACGGACACATGCCATTAGATCCATGATGAACTCATGGTCTCTTCCAAGCTCATACAAAAGTACAAACCTGGATAGCGCTAATCTATGCATGCTGGCCAATGCATCTTTGAAAAGATGCCGAAAATAAAAAAAGATAGCAAGAAAAAGAGAATGAGAAAGATGGCCACTCCCAACACATTTGTACAAATTAGTCTTAGCCCTTACTTCGTGAGAAAAGAAATCAGGAATAATTTTTGGATCTTTTAAGGCTGACCTGATTAGTTCATATCTTTTTTACAAATATTACTTAAAGTACATGACAATGCGTAAGTTTACATGAAAATGGTAAAAACAAGTGTGTCAACTATTCATATTACCTGACAAATGACAGTTATTTCATTGTTTTGTGTATGTTTGTTTTATAATGTATTAACAGCGTGGATTTAGGGTTATTTGTCCATCAAGTCAGGATTCAGGATAGGCTGTTATACAATAAAGCCTGCTTTTCTTCACGTATTAAGCTACAAGATAATCTATTGTTCACAGTAAATGTTCCAAATCAATTTTGCTTTACGACTTTAATGAAAGAACGTAAATGCGTTGTCGTGTTGGATTATTTTAACTCTCGATGTGTACATAAATTTTCCGAAACACGTTTACTCAACGCAAACAATAGTAGCTTCAATCTAAACAATGCTGTCAATGGCTTAGTGTAACCAGCAAGACTACAGAGTAAAGAGAAGAGACTGTTTGCTGTCTGCTTTTGATGATTCCTCAAATATTCATATTAAAGTAAGGTTTTGAAGGTTAAAACGAAAGGTTAGTGAATCATTAAAGTATTGAAACTATACAGCAACATGGTATGTCACGTTGTGTCGTTGATACACCATTTACTTCCTTCAAATATATAGTCTTTACCAGTCCTTTTCGTGCTTACACCATTTACTTCCTTATATATAGTCTTTACCAGTCCTTTTCGTGCTTACACCATTTACTTCTTTTAAATATATAGTCTTTACCAGTCCTTTTCGTGCTTACACCATTTACTTCCTTGAAATATACAGGGTGGTTCAAAAAACTCAAAACCCAAGTTCAAAGTCATTTTTTACTTAGCAATTGTACCTCTATCACCTTCAGTTGGCAAAGGCATCATGTGGGATAGGTTTTAAACCATTCCTGCATTTTTGATCAAGTTTTGATCATTGGTTTTTAAGATACAGCCCATTATTAAAATATTCCTTGTCCACGACTGGTTCTCTCTCCTTCTGACTTAAACCCTTCAATGGATAACATAACATTGATGTGTAATCAATTTTAAGTACTCTAGCCTGCACGTACTGCACTGCATGTTCTGTTACGGGCATTTCCTGCTCGTATTGAAGGCGTTTTCAAGGCATTTTCCTAGCTGATCTTTCAATGTAGTCTCGTCACTTTACAGCACCTAAGGACCTGAAACCTATCTGACAACGATTGACTGACTAAGTCTAACCACTCAAAGAAGAAGGCAAAACAAACAAAAACATACAAACAATCAAAATTACGTGAGCTGGAGTTCAGAGGCTTCTTGTATGAACCCGATATCTGAACTGAATCATTACATTGCTGAAACTGGGGCTCCATTATCTGAAGCTATATTCATGTACATCATTCTATTCAAAATTGATGATCAATCACTTTCATCAGATAAACATGCGTAATTTAACGTGCAGTACAACAATTGTGGAAACAAATACGGTGCAGATCAAGGGGAACAGATTGAAGACAAAAACGAAGAAAAGCTTTCGTGGACAAGTCACTTTAAAAGACGGTTTTCATAAAGAGCTGTATCTTAAGACCTATTGATGCAAATTGCATAAAACTTTTAGGGATTGTTTAAAAGGTATTAATAATAATTCCTGTGCAAATTTAAGTTGATTGAGGTACAATTACTGTCTCAAACGTGACCTTGAACTTGGGTTCTAAGTTTTTTGAACCACCCTGTATAGTCTTTACCAGTCATTTTCGTGCTTACACCATTTACTTCCTTTAAATATATAGTCTTTACCAGTCCTTTTCGTGCTTACACCATACTTCCTTTAAATATATAGTCTTTACGAGTCCTTTTCGTGCTTACACCATTTACTTCCTTTAAATATATAGTCTTTACCAGTCATATTCGTGCTTACATCATTTACTTCCTTTAAATATATAGTCTTTACCAGTCCTTTTCGTGCTTACACCATTTACTTCCTTCAAATATATAGTCTTTACCAGTCCTTTTCGTGCTTACACCATTTACTTCCTTTTTTACCAGTCCTTTTCGTGCTTACACCATTTACTTCCTTCAAATATATAGTCTTTACCAGTCCTTTTCGTGCTTACACCATTTACTTCCTTAAAATATATAGTCTTTACCAGTCCTTTTCGTGCTTACACCATTTACTTCTTTTAAATATATGGTCTTTACCAGTCCTTTTCGTGCTTACACCATTTACTTCCTTTAATTATATAGTCTTTACCAGTCCTTTTCGTGCTTACACCATTTACCTCCTCTAAATATATAGTCTTTACCAGTCCTTTTCGTGCTTACACCATTTACTTCCTTTAAATATATAGTCTTTACCAGTCCTTTTCGTGCTTACACCATTTACTTCCTTCAAATATATAGTCTTTACCAGTCCTTTTCGTGCTTACAACGTTTACTTCCTTTAAATATATAGTCTTTACCAGTCCTTTTCGTGCTATGGCCCGTATTCCAGAAAGATGTTTAGCTAAACCATTGTTTAATTGAGCATCAACTGTCCAGGAATGATACGCATCATTGCAGCTTTCAAGCAGAACGGTTCAATGAGTCGTGCTTTTTTTTGAAACACTTCATCCAATTTATTAACATTGCTTTTTATGCACAATTCATTTGGGACTGCGATTTTTAAAGGGCATCAACTGGTGAGATAATAGCTTGTTCAAGTTAATCATGTTAATTGTGTACATACAGTTCTGCTGATATTGATGAAATTTTAATGGTTATATAATGGAGTGACTTTGAATTTGAACAACAGTATCTTCCCTTTTTTGTACCGCTTTCAATTATTTAGGTAGTGATAGAAAGGCTAGTGTTCTTATAATAGCAGCACTGTTTTAAACGCGTCCTTCATGACAAAATTGATATTGGATATTTGAACGAGATACAGAGGTTGCAAATTCGTGTTTGTCTTCAAATAAGCCCATTTTTGGAAAAGCGCTTTCTTTTATTTTTCAAAAATTAAGCAAAAATAAATGTTAAAATGCCACATGCTTGACCAAACGACTGACACAGGTGCATATAAATCAAACGGTAAATAATTTTGCAATTATTACGTTAGCTTGCTGTTCCTTAAACTAATTCCCAGGTCAATTTGACAAAATTAGCTTTATATAATTGTGTTATTTTCAAATGCACGTGTTTGTTGACCTAACCGTTTGATACAATTTAAAAGGTTCTCGTAATTTTATTTGTATATATTGTTTGTACGAAGACAAGAAATGCCCTTGAGGCAGAGACCAAAGAAGAGAAAGTCATTTTTGTAAACAACCACAACTACGAAAAATGGAAGGTGAATGATAAGACTAAGGTTTTTTTTCAAATGTGCCTTAAGTGATTAGTGAATCATGGTAAATTATCGTATACGATAGAATATACGAAATTTTTCATCATCAAATCTCCGTTGGATAGGTATAGATAATTAAAATAAGGATTGTTGCATCTTATAACAGTGGACTATAAACCGGTGTGATGAAATACAGTGTCCGTTTGACTAAGTGTTTTAGCTGTTGATCAATTGTGTAGAATGTATTTGTACATGTGTGATAAATAAATCATTGATTTCGACTTGTTCTGTGTAATTCAATTAGACCCGGTGTGAAAGTAATCTAAGTCCCCCTGAAATGGTGGTCTGCCCGTCCATAGACCATAACGGAATAAAGCGTGAAATTAATGTTGCGTGAGAGTTGTTAGTCTATACTTTACTGTACAATCGTGACAATAAGAACGGGGGACTTACATTCCTGCTACACCGGTGTAATGAAATACAGCGTCAGTGTGGCTGGGTGTCCTAGCTACTATTCATTTGTGTAGAACGAACTTGTACCTGTGCAGTCAATAAATCATTGATTGCGACTCATTCCGTGTAGTTCAATTAGACCCGGACTCCTGGTTATGGGAGACACTCAGTTTCATTACACCGAACTCCTGGTAATGGGAGACCCTCAGTCCAATAACACCGGTGTAGAAAGAAAGTCCCCCGTTCTTATAGTCCGGGTTGTACAGTAAAGTATAGGCTAACAACTCTCACGTAGCATTAGTTTCACGCTCTATTCCGTTACGGTCTATGGAAGGCTACCATTTCAGGGGGACTAAGATTACTGTCACACCGGAACTATGATCACAGAATCTTTGATATGTATGTAATGTATAAGAAGTCGAACAACTCCTTTAAATGGAGTTTGTAATATGATATACATGGCACAGCTATTATTGTACAGACGATTTCAATCGGTTTCATTGATCCGATTAGCAAGCAGAGTCCTAATTAGATGACGTCAAGCAGTACACGTATAACGGTTTACTATTGTAAATATTACAAACATTTCTCACTCTTTGATCTTTATCGTCCATTATTTATTTTTTATATAACACGGAACGAAATTTGAGTAGTGCAATGTGATTGTTGAAATATCAAGCTTTAATAGGGTATACATTTCATTGTTTTTCGCTTCCTATTACGTTTTTTCGCTCGTAATATTCATAAAAATTTTCAGAAAATAAAAGCTCAAATCAGCCAGACACTTGCTTGTAAACCCAATTAAAACATCTATGACGTAGGACAAGACATGCGCACCTTTATAAAAAATGCTAATTCGCCGATTAACTAACGCTGCGTGACTTGTATTGTTGAATATCAATGTATAATATTTGACCCACATTCAAAAGGTCAAATCGGTGATTTGCTGAAGATTAAATGCGCAGAATCAGTTCAATTAGACATCAGAACCCCTGCTGAGTTGAAATTGCACATGGTTTGAGTTAGGTGATAATTCCTGTGCATGGGTGATTTATTGAATATAAATACTATTTGCGCATTTTGTGTTAGTATCTTTTTTCAACATGGCCACAATTAGAATAATCAGTGAAAACATAATTTGTAGCTTGAAAGAATCGCATTGACAAAAATATTCATGTATATTCATAGATAACCTTCATATAAATAACCATAATGAGCAATGCGTTGATTTAAACTATGTTTAAAACATATTCTGTGGATGTTCACCATGAATAATTGTACTAAAGTATCAATATATATGCAGGAACTTGAATACGACAATCGTGTGGAATAACAAAAGCAAATTTAAACTTTAAGTGGGTTTCAAAACCATGTATTTTTATACATTGAAAGCCTCTGGGACGCTTGAAATATGAACATATGTGGCGACATGTTGATATTTGAATGTATCAAATGACTAATATTTCAGGAAAGTTAGCAAAATCCTTCTGTAAACTTGTGTACAACAATTTTGTGCAGGAGAAGGCGAAGACCTGTATCAAAGTATGATAGCTAAGGCTATTTATATGAATTTCTATTGCACATTTACGTAGGTAAACAGATGAGAGGAATACAAAACATATATAAAAGGAATACAAAACATGCATAAAGCATTTAAACAGTTTTCCGATTTTCGTATGCTTTGCGTTCTTTGTAATACCTTTACTAAAACAAACACAGTTTAACTTCGATCAAATCTTTTGACGAATGCAGTAAATATCATTTCTTCTCCACATTATGAATTCTTCTTTCAATATGCGATGATCTTTTTTTCAAAACAAATGATCAAGGGAGCAGATTCAGCATTCCCAATTCTCCCAGTCAGCCATTTCACTGTGACTCGCGTGGCATTTCTACAAAAATCCATGTTTGAATGGATCACTACTAAACAATTCGCTTTCCCCTACTTTAATTTGACACATTTTTGAATAGAGGCAATGCGTATGCATAATTCACAATGAAAATGTTGGCCACAGACCATTTTTTTTCAAAATATTGCAATTTATTTGCCGTGACTCGCGTGACAAAAATATTTTATATAACATACTACCCATTCTATGCAACAGTTAAACTGTGCTCAAGTTCTATGCGTAGTGTGCAGTGCCTTGTTGAAAATGTGACTCGCGTGACACAAGCGCGTGACTCGCGTGATGACGTAGTAGCTTTGTGCAAATTTTACTGCAGTGCAGCGTATTTTCAAAACGAAATGAAAAAAATCATGAAAACCATCCTAGATTATCAAATTTTCAACCTTTATTGACCAATTTTAAACCAAAAAAATAAATAAAATTGATTATAAGTGAAGTAATGTAAAGGGTCTTTTTTGTTCTGTTTTTTGGCAATAATTCTTGCCAATAATGTTTAACATAATCAATCTAATACTAGTAGTGTGATGGCTCAAATTAAAGAGCACAATGATTTCTTTCATCTGACACCAAGTTTGTTCTTATAGCACCTGTAATTTGAAAGTTCTAAGCATTTTTCATGTTTTGGAAAATGAGACAGTTACATGGAATGGCTGTAATTATCACAACATGATCAGGGGAATGCTAGAGGATAGATCAATTTGTCAATTAAGTCAATTTGCATAAGATATTGATCATTGATGGGTATTTTAGTAACCGGCATACGTGTATATTCTGTAATTTACAAAGTCGTTAGTATGTCAAAACATTTTATAATCGTTTATGTCAAAGAAACAAACAATCTTTTTATTAATTATGACTTTAAGTGTAATGGACCTGACTACATTGCACCAAAACATACCAACCAGTCGTTGAAAAACCTGTCTGAGTCACACAGACGACCAAACTCTTGAAAACTCATAGCTTCTCTAGCTCTGTAAAATGTTAAAAAAACACGAGGACACTCACTTTAAACAAAGGATGGTTTTGCTGTATTCTAAATTGAGCAGAGAACTTGTTTGAACCAGATGTTCCAGAGAAAAATGATCTGGAAATAGTGGTGAGATCTTCAAACACATGGTATTCGAAGTAATCGATATTCAATGTCATTTATTTGCACATTTGCCTAGAAGAAAGGTTGGATGAAAATTTCAGCAAAATAAGATAATTACTATAACCTGAAGTGTTTGTATAAATACTGTCGTATCATTTACAGAAAATTAAAGATTATACTCAAGATGTGTAATATTTATTAATAAAATCACGTTGACATTAAATGGCAACCATGTTTTCACAAGGGAAATTAAACGACTCGACACTGCGTGTCTCTCAACATATAAAGGTCTTTGAACGCCAAAGTTTATTGAAATGCTACAAAACAAACGCATTCACAATAGCAAATGAAAAGTCATTTGTAGACAACGTTTTATACGCGTAAAGAAACCACAGACATGTCTTTTGACAATGTAGCTTTTTCTGCTTAGCATCAATACAAATAAAAGCATCACCAACATGTTATCAGAAAGGACAGAATGCACATAAAATATAACGTAAGTATATGGAATTATACAGGTAAAATTTATTTTTGAATCAAGATTTGTTAACGTTTCTTCTTCTTCTTCTTCTTCTTCTTCTTCTTCTTCTTCTTCTTCTTCTTCTTCTTCTTCTTCTTCTTCTTCTTCTTCTTCTTCTTCTTCTTCTTCTTCTTCTTCTTCTTCTTCTTCTTCTTCTTCTTCTTCTTCTTCTTCTTCTTCTTCTTCTTCTTCAGTATGTTGAACACATGGATAACAAATAAAGTTCGATTGTAGCCTATATTAATAACATAGTGAAGTTTCATTTTAAGTCGAGTTTTTTTACGTTCTTGATAAACAAAAAAATCACAATGCATATCAAGAATACGTCAAGTATACCTCAGGTTATAGCTCAGGCCCTAATACAATCAAGGATGTGCTGTGCTCTTACTCCTTTTCATTATTGTATAACGTTGTGTTGACGAATGTTAAGGTGTTTTTTTTCTGTATAACAGTAAACTTCAAATATCTCTTTTCATTAAAATTTCATGTAATATACGCATTGAAGCCTTTTCCAATTAGTTTTACAAATTATTGATATTTGACTGGTATTAATCAAGTAACATTGTCCAACACAAATTAACTCTTATCTCAGAAACTCAATACATATACAACAACATGTATCTAACATTCGGATTTTTTTTCCAGTGGTTCCTTGCATTTATGATATGAAACGGATTAATTTCAATTTCTCATTTTGTAACCAACAGCGTAAACCATGAGGTATTTGACAAGCAGAATCATTCAAAAGGGAATCTTATGACATTTCCATTATATTGTTTAATACTCCATGTTTCAGGATTATTTTGTCTCCGCTTAGTTATACATTTCTTGATTTTATACGCATACATGTTTGTTTGACGACCTTGATGAATACAATACAAAATCACCTACGCTTTCGCCTTTTTAATAAGGTAGCTTTACTTGTAGTACGGATATCTGTTTACGTCATTTTGAAGATGCTTCTAAAAACAAAATTAATAGTCAGAACGAAAATATAATTTAGAGGCTCTAATTCGTGTGTATGTCAAAATTTGTGATAGTCAACCAAGTGTACGTATGAAAAATCTAGCAGTGAACTTGATATTTCCCAGCATCTCGTTGTTGAAAAATACACAATGTTTTAAGAAGATTTGATTAATAGTATGCATTTTTTGCGCAGACGAAAAATTATGTTTTGAATGGCTTCGACAGAGTGAATAGCAGCTGAACGGCAATTGGGATTAAACTGCTTGCGACTTGAAAATAACATATAATAATTATTTTCAATCTTTATACGCCAAAACTTGGGACAAATTGCTTGCCCGACGGCCTGCTATTCAGACAGCTCATCATTCAGAATTTTAATTTCAGGCTCGCTAGTCATAATTTGAAAAAAGTTCTCTAGTCCAACCGTCTAAATTTAAAAAACAGCTCCTTAGGTCAAATTATTTAAAGGCTTGCTACTCAGATTTTATTAAAAGGCTTGCTTGGCTTTATGAAAGGTCTATTTATACTCTATTTATGTATAAAAATGAACTTTTCATTATTTTATTTGATGAAGTTATACTTGAAAAGGCAATTAGGGAACACGCTGGATCGTGTGGTTGAGGTACACGGTGGTTGAGGTGCACTAGGATTACATACAAAATTGTGAAAACATTATGATCTTTAAGCACATGTATTGTTAAAAATAAAATGTTTGGGTCATATTTTTTTTTAATATACTTCGATGAATTATGTTTAATGCTAAAGCATGCATCAAATATAAACATTGTTCCCAATTTGCTGTTTCTTATTGTTAAAAAATGGGTAATTTTATCTATACATTGCCTAAACAAAACATGGATTTACACTTGAAAACTTTAAAACGGCATATCTTTTAACTGAGTCGACGTAGTTGGTAAAAGTTACACATTTTTCAAAAGGAAATTGAAGAGGAATCCACAATCCAAATATGTGATTAACTTTAAAGTAGTGTATACAGGAAAAAAACCTATGACCGATAAATGTCCTAAACACTAATGAGTCGGATAGCTTTTAACCATTCTCAGTATTTTAACCATTATGAAATTGGTTGCAACATGAATATTTTTTTATGGAAGGCCATCATTACATTTTTCAATTAATGTTTGTGTCATCCGGATACACCTTTCACTTAGAAAATCTTATTGTGCCAAGTGGGCTTATGATAGACTTATCTATGTAACATCATAGGTTTTAAGTGTATATTTTCAGGGTAACGATCCGTTTAATACAAACTGGCATGGTTTTACCAATAGGTTTTTTTTGTGTGTGAAACGAAAAAAAAGGACCAGTTTATAACTTACGCCAAAATAAATTATCTGTTAGATCGTACATTTCAAATATTGTAGATCATATATATTTCTACAAATTGCAATCCGTTTACTAATTACCATTCTGATATCTCGCTGCCGCTATATTAAGGCTCTGTCACACATCACCGTACCGTGCGAATAACGTACTAATAACGTACACTGTTTGGTAATCGATATACATGTATTTCAATGACCAAACCAGTGTACGTTATTAGTTCGTTATTCGTACGTTTCGTGATGTGTGACAGAGCCTTTAACAGGAGTAATTATACAAATTGTACGATCAAATTTACAAAAAATAGAAAAAAATCTGAAGCTATAGCGAGTGGCATTAAATATGTGGATTAAGAAAACTGCGTCTCATAATAAAATAACTATGCCAAACACCTGAATGTAGTTTTCAAACTATTAATAAAGTTTACCAGTAGATTATTAAAGTCACCATTTTTCAGAATTATTTCAATATCAAAACTTCAAATTATATTTTGAATAAGAGTACCTTTGTCTTTAAATAAGATATGAACAATTTTTGAACAGATCCATTTCAAAGAAGGAGAGTTTGTATATTCAGAAGGAAAAAAAAATCACTATACGGTCTTTTCTTATGCGAATGTAGGATAAATCAGGAAACGATATATAGTTTTTTAAATGTTGATTTTATTATGTTATGAATAAAGTAATACATCATTCTTTTAAATTGGAGGCAGAAGTTCTTTGTATGGATGAACACGCTCAAACATGCACGTTGTCATGAGTCACGAAAATGACATCATAGTGACAAATTCCTTCGTATACGTCTTCTTGAAATCGTTACTTATTGTTTGCTTTTTCAGAACAGTAAAACAGATGTGTTGCAATACAAAGATTGCTATTTTGCGTGCGATCAAGGAACTTGTGCCAATGTAAAACAAGAATATTGAAATATGTGTATGTGCTGCTATGAAAAATCGCTTTTAAATTGACAAATGTTTGTAATTGCATGTCGAGCTGAACATTAAATGCAAAGCTTTGAAACCCAATAACTTGCCCAGAAATTAAACAAACAAATAAACAAACAATTACAGTTTTTTCGGGTTTTTTTTGCTGGTTATTTTGCTGCTTTATTATGCATCCAGGGTGCAATATCCCAATTAACGTTCCTATACTTTTACACGTAAAGTAGGGGTCTGAAATCGCTCTGTATCTCCGTACTTAGTGATTCAAGCATTCTAGATTTAACTTTATTTTCAAGTTTTGAAGCAAACCTTTCAGAAATCATCAAAGAAACAATATGGTGACCGACTTGTTTTCCCGATATATCAGGCGATATTTTGTTATGTTTTCGCCGGCCTGTCATAAATAAGCCCGATTTGACCCAGTATTTCTAGAGACACCCATATTTGTTCCATCTTTAATTTCATTATAAAATGTTCTGTGGTGCTGATTTTTTCTACACATTCACAACTATTTCGAAACTAAATAATTAGCATAAAAACAAAATAAAAAATAGTCCCGTATTATTTCTATATAAATATAATTTAATGTCCTATTCCACCTTTGTGGTGTAAAAACCCGGCAAATTTGCCACTAGCGTCACTACGTGAAGCGATTTACGATGTTGCGACCTCCAGACTTTACACCTCACATTGGTAACCTCAAAAATCAGTTTACGGCTTCAAAAACTATTCAAAAGAGATTTTTCATAACGGTATATATATGCTAATGTAATACATTAGCAACGCATGCATAACTGTAATACAATAGTATTTAACATACAGTATATAAAAGCGATATTTAAGACAACAAGAAGCCCTAAAACATAATTTGCATTCACTTAACTTTCTTTATTAAAAGTGGAATAAAACTTTAACTCATTAAATGTTTTGTGTGTTATTTATTTTCTATACAGGTTTTATTGAAACAAATGGTACACCTTATGATATTTACGCTACATAAAACAGTAAAACTTTTAGAATAATATCGTTTGCGTATTCTAAGACCACATTTCAAGGTCATTTTGGCGAGATTAGCCTTGAAACTCGTACTTTTTTCAAATGCACGTGTATGTTGACCTAACCGGTTGATAAAATGGAAACAGCTTTTTAGAATTGTATATGTATATATGAGGGCTGCTCTGGTAAAATGAGAGGAAATTCGCAAATCTACATTTTGAATAAATTATGTAAAGTAAGAATAGGGTGAAAAAGTCTAATTTCATTTTTTGACATAAAACGCGTTCATGTATAAATGTTTACCTACACCTAAAGTTTTGAAGGTCAACTTTGCCGGGAAGTGCAAATATTCGCGGTTAATTGATTGCATTCTACTATGATACACTGTAATAATCGGTATCTTTGAAATCGATTTGCAGCTAATTTTTATTGCAATATATTCAATGTCGGACTGCGTTGGATTCCGATCTCTAAATGAAAAATGGAGAAAGAAAGTTTGACAAATTATACATCATTCAAAAGCTGAGATTATAGAAATTTACAGAATGTCATAAACTCAATTTTGAAATTTGCAATTTTCCTCTTGTTTTGCCAGAGCACCCCTCATATTGTTTGTACAAAAATCAGAATTGGCTTTTGGCATGTAAGGGTAGAGGTCAAAGAAGAAGTCATCATATTAAGAACCATGTCTTCGATAATAGAAGGCGTTGTTAGAATACGTTTTATCAAAATAGATCAATGTGTTGTTCTCCAGAAAGTTGTATAATTGTGTCCCGCCGCGGCAAAAGGGTGCTGTTGTCGGCTCCTACATGTTGCTCATTGTAGCATATCTGATGCATACAAATAGCATACATCAGATATGCTACAAGGAGCAACATGTACGAGCCGACAA
>JXSR01S038202.1:58204-77831 GCA_000969725.1 Ophiothrix spiculata
TCAATTGATTAAACTTGAGTTTTAAGGAAGTTAAGTTCAGAAATGATAGTGTTTCATTTGACCTGTATTTAAACTCTCTGGGTAGTCTTAAAGTGTTTGCATGTTAACTTTATCATTTAGATGATATGTTGTCTCGCCAACTAGGATATCTCTTAAACTTTGTTCTGGAATCCCGTCAAACATTAAGAATACAACAGTCTACGGGCAAGGTCATCATTAAGAGGACTATTATATACCTTATTTAGATGGAAGTCCATGAAACACTAAAATCAGCCTCGTTATCCTGTACAATATCGGTATCGCTCAGTGCCGTACGAAGCGGGGGTCCAGGGGGGGGGGGCACTCGCTCCCCCTGGCTCGAAAAATCGGGACGCTGGCGGGACAAAAATTAAAATATCGGGACGATTGTTTACTACTTTTACCGTCCCAATATTACTGTCCTGCAAATTTTTAGTCAAAATAAGCCACTTTTAGCACAAATAACACAATTAAACAAATTTTTATATCGATTTTTGGCTGAAAATAGCAAAATTTTCGCGCGCTACGCGCGCATTACAAACAAATTGACGGTATAATATACATCGGGACGAAACATGAATTTCGGGATGGTAAATGTGTTTGCCCCCCTTGGCTTACATACCTTCGTACGGCCCTGGTATCGCTGATTTGGGGCATTATGTGCCATTGTTTTGCTACCGGTAAATTAATTGAATAAACTGGCCCAGGTGGTTTGAAACTTGGTCAGTATAATTGCCATTACCCTGCTTTTAGACCATCAATTTGAATGAAACAAAGTGCATTTTGTAGCTGAAAAAGTTGGCTTTTGATATAGATAAATGACAATGTGATACAAAGTGTAACTTTATTCTCTCAGCGTAGATAACAATGTATAATTTTTCATGTTACAACCTGTAGATAGGCAAACATTTTTATTTTCGTAACGAAACATAATGTTGTAGTCTTGATCAACAATGATCAATCTTTTCATCTCGATTTCTTTTTGTTTTGCGTTGTTTCATGTAAAGGTTAAATCTACGTTCATTCTATGACAGCAGCTTACAAAAGAGGGTTTGCACGTGACGTCATCGTACTCACAACACCATTTTCATGGGCCGACAAACAATCAATTCTAATATAAAGTTTGATGCACTGGAGTTGACTTTATAAGACTTCAACTTTTTATCGATGCAGCTAAATTAAATTGTGCTTTGGTACCATTCTTTTACCTACATTTAGTGTCCAACAACATAATTTAAAGAAAACATCACTCTTTCAGAGTGACAAAATTAAATCTGTTTTCAAAATTACTTTACATACGTATATATGCATTCCACAATACAATGAGTTTCACACCAGTTGTAGAGAATAAATAAGTATTGTTGGCCATTCCTTAAGATTGGTCAAAATATCACAAAAAGTAGCATTACTTCGTTCCTCTTACTGTGGGTTTTATCCTTTTTCTTTCACAAGTTCAAAAAAGTTCAACTTTATTTAAAAAATGTTCTCATAGTTTTTATTACGTATTACATAAACGCTATGTCGTATTACAAAATGCAGTCATGTCGATAAATTGTATTTTAAAATTTGTGTTAACTAGAGAAATTTACGTTCAGAATATTTAGTTTTCTGTAACATATTTACGGGCTTGTCCATTTATGTGGGACAATCAAAAATAATTCAATATATAGATGACACTTTCATCCAAGCAGTGCTAACTTTTCTACATAATGTGCGACTTGAATTCAAGCAGCTTCCTGTCCTTGATTATATTTCGATGACGCTCTCCTTGATTTAAAATTGCACATGTAATTAATAAAGAAGACGATCAAAACTTAATAATTTGCTTGACTTGTTCACAAACAAGGGGAGGCGGGGTAGCAAAACTGAAGGAAAATATGGCATCATAAAAACATTACCATTTTGCATGCAAAAATAATAAACTTTGGTACACTACGATTGCCTGCTTCTTTAGCCAAAATAATTTCAAACAATCAATCTGGCACAATGATGAATGACAATTGTTACAGTTCATTTAAAAACAGGAAAAAATGACGGATGCATTGTTTGATAACTCGTAGGCCTCTGTGTCAATGCCAAGAAGGATCCACCCTTTCTGAGAAATATCTGGTTAAACTTCTAACCCGCCCTAGATACCAGGCTTGCCGTCACATCATTAAGGACCAATGAATTACATTACTGTTTTGACTGCCGAAATTCAATATGTTGCACCTGTCTTCTGAAGGAAATGGAAACCACTTTATCACAAGGTTTGATACAAACTTGACATTTTAGGTGGGTAGATTTAAAGTTAATCATTGAAGATTAGCTGAAAATTGTTAGATAAAGTTCATAAAGTAATACTAATCAAATATTTGAGATAAAATCGTTTAATGAAGAGTCATGAATAGCTAAAAACATTCAAATATAACTTTGTTTTTTACTTACTATGTTATGAAGAAGTGCACCAAATGCTTACACGTTCTTAACAATACCTACACATCTGAAATAAAATTCGATATCTTAAATTGAATTCAACAAACGGTTATATAAGCAGAACAAATTATGCAATTTTAGGTCTATCGTTTGGGAGATATTAATTCCTACAATAATCAGAAAAAAGAAGGATCTTGTAGTATTATAACTACAAGCAGTATATAGGAATTATTATCATTTTACAGTATTTAATATACTGGGTGGAAAACATTGAATTCACTCAATGGCGGTTATCGAAATTTTAAATTATGTTCCACGTTTAACATTGAAAAGATAAAAGAAAATTTTAAAATCTACTGTGTTTAGCACACTTAAAATATCGATTACTATTTTTTGTGTGTAAAAGTACAGCTGAAATGGATACTCCTAACAATCGAATCACAATTTTTATTTGATATATAATACGAACTACAATACCATGTGTATCAAAAAATAAAATTGTGCACGGATTTAAATTGATTTTGACCTTGATAAAAGCACCAAATCATAATTTTGTTATGTATTGTTATTGTAGTAAAGCAGATTAAATAAGCTTTCAAATGCAGAACAAATTATAGAAATCGGATGAAAAATAAAAAAGATATGACCAATTTTGTGAGTACTTTTAGCTTTTATCATAATGCCATAACCCGTAATTGTGATATGTAATATCTTGCTTAACTGTGTAAATCCCATTGGAATGGAAGAAAAAGAGACGTACTTACAAAATTGTCATATCTTTTTTTTTTCATCCGATTTCCAACCTTTTTTTCTGCATTTGAAAGCTTATTAAATTTGCTTTACTACAATAATAAGAACATTATGATTTGGTGCTTTTATCAAGGTCAAAATCAGTTTTAATCTGTGTACAATTTTTTTTGATACACGTGGTATAGCAAATATAATCATCGTAATTAAACAAATACATAGACACAGACATGGAGGGCATTGGAATCTATTTGATTGTCTATCAAAAAGGCAATGATCAAGAAGGCATACTGCATATAGTTCTAAGAAGTACCAAAGTGAAACTACAAAGATTTAATATACAAATGGAAATGATTTAAGAAAGTCAGGCCATGATATCAGATGGAATAGCAGACTGACTTACGTTTCCAGTAAATTGAAGACTTCATGTCTCAACATTTTAATTGTTAACTATAAGTAACAGTGAATAGTTGATATAATTGAAACAATGTAAAAAATCTATTGGTTAGTTAAGTAATAGAGCTTGTAGGTGAAGTTTATCACGTTTAACAACATACCCTGTGACTTTTTGTAAGTATATTAACATATTTGTGTTTCTAGTCAAAGTTGTAGTGTATTAACCTTTTATTTCAGATTTTGAGAATAGAACTATAAACGATTATCAACATTACAAAAGAGCTTCTTAGCATATGCTTTGCTATAAATTAAGTACAATAAGATATAATGTTTCAGATAACACAAACCGTAGGAAAACATGTAAGCAGTCGTTTAATTATCTCACTTATATCTAAATATCGAATTGATCATATCATACCTTGCGTATATTTAGGAAGATGCAAATGAGCCAGTTTGTTTGTTTGTTTTGTTTTTGTTTTAAGTAACCAACGATTACACGGTGTGGGTATTAGAAAGGACATTCCAAAGTTGACTATTCATTCTCATTTTTATAGTTCTCCATGCCCAAAACAGTTATATTATAGAATGTCTTAAATTTTCAAACATGTATAAATACATTATAGGTCATATAACTTGAATCCAATAGATGTGATAGGATTAATAGCATTTTGTTTAATAAATTTACACATATTTTACACTGATAGTAGATACTTCTTTTACCCATTGCATGGTAGGTGAACGTTGATATTTCACACCGCTGACCTACACACGCATTGACACATAGCTCATATTCAAGCAGGCATGACTTAAGCTAGGCCTGATAGTTTTGTTTTGATTCCTAAATCAAGTGTTTCTAGACACTTTTTCATATGTTTTTCTGGATTCCTCGCGATGTGAAAGACAATTTTTATTTGAGAATATGTTATCAGGAAGATGATTTTGTCCATGCAAACCAACCTATAAGTAGACATGAATTCTGATATGTCGTTGCAGAGTTATTGAATTTTTAAACATTGCCGAATTTTTCTGGAAGCGAAGAATAAAAAAAATCAGTTTTCTACAAGTTATGTGGACATCCATGCATACTCAAGAATATTTTAAATATATCTGCTTAATCAAATGTAATTAAACAACAAGCGGCAAAAATATTGATTATTTTGGTGAAATTTCTGCGCCTGTTTTTCCGCCTAAATTAATTGTTGATCAGCCCTTTACCATGTTGAACTAATCATCTTTAAATACCCCGCGCGTGTGTGGGCGCAAAAAGCTGCAAAATAACTCCTGGTGTGTGTGTAATATACATTCAGACAATTAAAATATTGACCAAATTACTCTGTGTATTGACCAGCGGTGTAATGATGATTGGTGCCGTGACCTTGTTAGCCGAAAATAAAGAAAGTAAAAGATTTATCCCCTGACCTGCGTTCTCCAAAATTAGTTAAAATAGCGATACAAAAACCTTCATAACTTTGAACCTTCATAACTTTGCAACGGAAGTTCGGATTTTGGATTTCTTAGATCACCTATTTTTATTTAAAATTTTCATTTGAAAGAATTTGATATATAATTAAAAAATCACCTGAAGTGTCTACTGATAGTTTATATTATCTGCGTCTTTAAATTGGTTTGTTACAATTTCTATGCAAGTTATTGTAGGGGCGGATATATTGTCATTTGTTGCTGTTTTTCCAATATCAGTATACTATGTATGTTATAGTAAGCAATTAACAAAGAAAGAGAGGCTTGTTTTATTTCTATTTCTTCTATTAACGATCATATCGCACAAGGAATTAACCGGGAATTTCAAATTTTTCGAAATGATTATTGTCTTGTTTCATAACAACATAAACAAACAAATCTTACTAAAGTAGATTGAAAGCAAAATAAGGTTAGTACAAAAATGTCTTTAAAGCGACAAGATATAATATATTTGATCTTATCTCAACACTGATTAGGTATTTCAAAAATTAATTTGAAGCTGATTACACAGAAACGCATATAATTTTGCAGAGGGGTGTAGGTAATTGACAATAATCACATTCGTCTGGACCAGAATGAATCACACACACACAAACCCACATCCCCCAGATTCAGATTCAGATTCATTTTATTTCAATATCAAATACATAATCATAAACATGTTACATATTAAACATACATGAATAAAAAACAACAAAACAATGATATTGCGGACATAATCAAAAGACCAAAGGAGATCTGACACGATTATGCCCTAAAGAACAGCAAAATTTAAGCAAAACAAAATAATTTAAACTCTAAAACAACAGACACATAAATAACACAAGACGATGCCTAAATAAAGAAATAAGTACTAAAAGATGTCAAAGGTAAATTGAGTACCATTACATGGTACATGTCCAATTTTTAGTTAATAGGTCGAAAGAAAATTAAATTTCAATTTGTTTTGAAAGATCTTTACAGTTTTTGATTGCTTGGCCGACTTATCAAGAGAGTTCCAAAAAGAGGCCCCACTGTTTCTTATAGCTTGCTTTGAAAAAGTTTTCCTTGTTTTGTTTATTACATAATCAGAGGAGGTTTTCAAGATATCCCACAATGCATTATTCTAATACACTTAGATATAATAGGCAATAATGGTTTTCTGGACAATGGGCAGTTAGGAATTTGAGAATTCCATTGAATAGTACTAATTCATACCTTTCCAACGATGTGTTTCTTTTCAAAACAGCCCAGTGTTTACCCACATTGCTGACACTTCAAAAACGTCAGAAACCTGTACAAAAGTATAGGAGTTGAATTGGATTTGCATGTACATTGTACAATGTTGCATTGCATCATGGGATATTGTGAAAACCTCCTCTGTTACATAATCTTGGGCATATCTTGTTGAATATTTATGGTTCTCAGCACACATACTCATCAACTCCTCAAACACACACACACACACCCTTACACCCCCACATCCTCCCATCCACACCCTAACCCACCCCACCATATGTTTAGGGATGATTATTGCAAAGCTTACTCAACTCATGGCCTATTTTCAATTTTCAATATAAATATCTATGTTGTCAAGTACTTGGTAGTTACGATATAAGGCTTACGTATTTTGAGCTGACTGCTTTATTATCTTGTATTGTTTGATTAACTCAAATATGCCTACAGAAGTTTACTTTTTATCATATTTGCATGAAAAATTTACCGAAATATCAGGTAGCTTGACAACTAAATGGCACGAGAAAATATGGAATATTTATCGTGGATATTATTTTCTAACTAAACCTGGCATTCAATCATTCTAATCACATCGGCAGCATGGTGGGAGGAATATCCTTGTGGAATACCTTGCACCAATGAAAAAGGCAGTTGCATTGTTTCTCATAAGAAAAGTTTTATGTTTAATACATACTTGATACAATGGATATAAAAGAACCAAATAGGAACACCAGCATATCGCACCAATTAGAGCACGCGGAAGGGACAAATTGAAAGGTTTTTTTTTGTGTGTAGTCTCTTTAATGACGACGCCTTTTTCAGAAATCCGTTAACGAGATTATGCTTAAAACAAACAATTTAGATTACGTTATTATTAAATACAAAGAGATTCGTTGAAAGTTGTTCATTTTTAGACAAAGGGTCCATGACTTAATTCAACTATATTACGTCATTTTACGTGATAGATGATCATGTATAAATATGATAACAAACAAATCTATGAAGAAAAATATCTTCCGACAAAGTATACTTTACTTCTCATCCAAAATTTGAGGGTTAGGAGTTAGTGTTAGGGTTAATTTCTGGGTTAGGGCTTAGGGTTAGGGTTAGGGTTATGGTCAAGTTTTGTCTTCTTTATGTTTTTATTCTTTCAGAGCAATATTTACGCAAATTTACTTAGCTGTAAAGGTCACCGTATTTTTTCATTCAACTACGTGGTTACTTTTTCGCACGCTACGTTTTGCAACTTATACGTTTTTAAAATATTATTCATTGAAGATGGGTGAAGCAAAGAAGTTTTTAACCTCTATATTATTGTGCCAAATAATAGCCCGAAACGTATGGTATCATTAATCAAAAACAAACCCCTGTTTCCAAAATGACTGTATCATCTCAAATATAGAGACAAATAATGCAACCCAAGCTAATGTTCTATAAATATACACCTTTACACCTTTTCTGTTTAATGATTTGTCTATTACTTTTAAAATAATCAACCAATTTATTAAATTACTAATCAGGTACGGTTCTTATACAAAATACAAAACAATTGCCCCAAACCATAACCATTTCCAACCACTTGTGGTTTCTTACTTATATCTTTTTCAACCTTCTCTACGATAAAGCCAACCGCCCAGGTTACGAAGTAGCTAAAGAACCGTTGTTACGTGATTAATGTATGTAAGCGCAAATAAGGACACCTGTCTAATGATATATAAATGATTGAGTATCTAACTACGTCCATATAATGACATCTTAATAGTATAATATCAAAGCAATATGAATTGCAAAAATGTAAGATATAGTGTGATTAATACATAGCGAAAAGAGCGTAGGTAGAGATTTACCGCAATAAATATTAAAACTGATTACCTCAACTTGTTAATTCATTGTAAATGTCGTTTGTTGTTGTCAAAATGATGATCCTTTGGTGTCAAGCGGTAATTAGTGTTTAACACTTCAATAAATGTATTTGTAATACCACGTGTGTCGCTATATTACAAAGAAAAAGCTACCGATATATGTCATCAAACTGTGTTAATATTTCAGCATGCTTATCATCACACATTTAATTTAGTCAAGTTGTATTATGATCAATGAGTATCTGGCTGTCTTGACAATACGTGAAAAATACATTTATGCATTTCTCAATAAGTAAAAGCCGCTTTGTGAATACTTTACAATAAAAAAAATATTATGACTAAAGATATTTACTTTCATAACAGATGTATATATTATTCATCAAATAATGTTTATCTAATATGAACAGCAATCTGTCAAAATACCTTTGTTTATCCATGTAAAAAATACTTGAACACAATGTTACAATTGTTACATGTATAGCCCACATCTAACAGCTGCATTTTGTGACATATAGATTGACACTTGTTTTATTTGACATTAGAGTCTTCTTTGTTCATTTTTGGTTGTTATTAGAACAAGTTTACTTTACCTGGTTGAAATTAGCTCTATCTATTGAAAATGTGTGATTACACATTCGAATGTGTAGTTGTCACCAAAGCATTTATGTAAATCATTTCCACTGATAACATTTTTCTTACAATATCATAAAAAATTGAAATGCTTTAAAGACTTATTACAGATGACCAATAATGTTTAAGGAACATTTCAGATACATTTTTAGATATTGTCTTGATAACATTATTTTACATTCTAAGATTATTTTGAACATGCGATCATAAAAGAAGACGAGATACAATGCAAAAACGCCAACGAAACATGTCTAATTTTTCTGATTTGCTAGTGTATAAGATTTAAAGGAAGAACCAGAAATATATTCTCAACAGGTACAATAGGTTCAACTGTAATTCAGACTGTCTTTAAAAATATGTGTTTGGTCGTAAAAATCAACCAAACTTACTTCTATTAAGCTTCACTATTTTGTCCCTGGTTCTATCTAGTATGGTTCCAATCCTCTGATCCTTCTTAATACTATGGATCTGAGGAAACACATTTAATACAAGACTATCTGAACAGCGCACTCTGAGTTCCAAAAAAATATTTTTTATCTGCATTTTGAAATGTTATTCTGTCATATATCTTGGGTAAAACACATAGAAAACAGGTTGTTTCGACGCATTGAATTTGAGATCTCGTCAAAGCAGACGGTGCTCGTCAATAATAAGAATGATTGCGCAATATTTATTTAACTTTTGCTATACTATTATGTTTGAACTTGTTCATGAGATAAATCTATTTCTAACTGGCAGTGATTCTTCATTAGTAGTTTTGCAAAAATGAATTAAAAACTACTAAGGGGACATTGACTGTACTTATTAAGACACTATCATAAGAATAGTTATATGTAGAATTAAAATGTGTTATTTTGGATCTTTTTTTTAGAATTAAAATGGTGTTTGTTTGTTTACCTCGGTTGGTCCGTGACGGACACATGCCATTAGATCCATGATGAACTCATGGTCTCTTCCAAGCTCATACAAAAGTACCAACCTGGATAGCCAGAAATGGCTAATCTATGCATGCTGGTCAATGCATCTTTGAAAAGATGCCGAAAATAAAAAGATAGCAAGAAAAAGAGAATGAGAAAGATGGCCACTCCCAACACAATTGTACAATTTAGTCTTAGCCCTTACTTCGTGAGAAAAGAAATCAGGAATTATTTTGAATCTTTTAAGGCTGACCTGATGAGTTCATATCTTTCTTACAAATATTTCTTAAAGTACATGACAATGCGTAAGTTTACATGAACATGGTAAAAACAAGTGTGTCAACTATTCATATTACCTGACAAATGACAGTTATTTCATCGTTTTGTGTATGTTTGTTTTATAATGTATTAACAGCGTGGATATAGGTTTTTTTGTCCATCTAGTCAGGATTAAGGATAGGCTGTTACTATAAAGCCAGCTTTTCTTCGCGTATTCAGTTACAAGATAATCTATTGTTCACAGTAAATGTTCAAAATCAATTTTGCTTTACGATTTTAATGAAAGAACATAGATGCGTTGTCGTGTTGGATTATTTTAACTCACGGTGTGTACATACATTTTCCGAAACATGTTTACTCAACGCAAACAATAGCAGCTTCAATCTAAACACTGCTGTCAATGGTTTAGTGTACCCAGCGAGACTACAGAGTAAAGAGAAGAGACTGTTTGTTGTCTGCTTTTGATGATTGCTCAAATATTCATATTAAACTAAGATTTTGAAGGTTAAAAATGAAAGGTTAGTGAATCATAAAAGTATTTAAACTATACAGCCACATGGTATGTCACGTTGTGTCGTTGATACACCATTTACTTCCTTCAAATATATGTGATGGGTCATTCCTTTGCAGATGATATCAATTTTGATTTTATTATTTCATCTGTTAAAGCATTTTCTAAGCTTTAAGATGACACATTACGTGTTGAAATTGATCAAAGCAATGAGATTTTAAAACAGAAAATTTGTTGGAAATTCTTATTATTTTCTTTACTTTTTGCTGCTTATTTTCACAATTTTTCGCCAAGTGTTCTGTCGCAAAGTCCCCCTTTTCGGGGTGAGTCATCACATATAGTCTTTACCAGTCCCTTTCATGCTTAATAGCATAAAATAGTTTTTCGAGACCGCTGTTCACATTTCTTTCGCCCATCGTAACGAATACTTTTTTATCAATGTTTTTTCTAACAATGTACATTTATGAGTAATTGTAATATAATGGCGTGACTTTGAATTTGAACAACAGTATCTTGCCTTTTCTGTACCATTTTCAAATATTTAGGTAGTGATTAAAAGGCTAGTGTTATTATAATAGCAGCACTGTTTCAAACGCGTCCTCCATGACAAAATTGATATTGGATATTTGAATGAGATGCAGAGGTTGAAAATTCGTGTTTGTCTTCAAATAAGCCCATTTTTTTAAAAGTACTTTCTTTTATTTTTCAAAAATAGAGCAACAATAAATGTCAAAATGCCACATGCTTGACCAAACGACCGACACAGGTGCATATAAATCAAACGGTAAATAATTTTGCAATTATTACGTTAGTTTGCCGTTCCTTAAACAAATTCCCAAGTCAATATGTCAAAATTAGCTTTATATAATTGTGTTATTTTCAAATGCACGTGTTTGTTGACCTAACCGTTTGATACAATTTAAAAGGTTCTCGTAATTTTATTTGTATATATTGTTTGCATGAACGCCAGAAATGGCCTTCAGGCAGTGACCAAAGAAGAGAAAGTCATGTTTGTGAACAACTACAACTACGAAAATCGGAAGGCGAATGATAACTAATTTTATTCAAATGTGCCTCAAGTGATTAGTGATTAATGGTAAAATATCGTATACGATAGAATATACGACTGATTTTTCATCATCAAATCTCTGTTGGATAGGTATAGATAATTAAAATAAGGAGTGTTGCATCGAATAATCAGCTATAATCTATATGACAGTGGACTGTGAACCGGTGTATTGAAATGCAGTGTCCGTGTGACTAAGTAAGTGTCTTAGCTGCTTATAAAATGTGTAGACTTGTACATGTGTGATAAATAATTAATTGATTTCGACTTCCGTGTAATTCAATTATACCAAGTGTAATGAAATACAGCGTCCGTGTGACTGGGTGTCCTAGCTACTATTAATTTGTGTAGAACGTACTTGTACCTGTGCGGTCAATAAATCATTGATTGCGATTTATTCCGTGTAGTTCAATTAGACCCAGACTCCTGGTTATGGGAGACACTCAGTCTCATTACACCGGACTCCTGGTTATGGGAGACACTCAGTCTCATAACACCAGTGTAGCAGGAAAGTCCCCCGTTCGTATTGTCCGGGTTGTACAGTAAAGTATATGCTAACAACTCTCACGCAGCATTAGTTTCACGCTCTATTCCGTTACGGTCTATAGAGGCTACCATTTCAGGGGGACTATTACTGTCACACCGGAACTGAAATCACAGAATCTTTGATATGTATGTAATGTATAAGAAGTCGAACAACTCCTTTAAACACAGTTTGTAATATGATATACATGGGTGATCTATTAAATAAAAATACAATTTGCGCATTTTGTGTTAGTATCTTTCTTCAAAATGGCCACAATTAGAATAATCAGTGAAAACATAATTTGTAGCTTGAAAGAATCGCATTGACAAAGTTAAAAATATTTATGTATATTCATAGATAACCTTCATAAATAACCATAATGAGCAATGCGTTGATTTAAATTATGTTTAAAACATATTCTTAGGATGTTCACCATGAATAATTGTACTAAAGTATCAATATATATGCAGGAACTTGAATACGACAATCGTGTGGAATAAAAAAGGCAAATGTATACTTTAAGTGGGTTTAAAAACCATGTATTTTTATACATTGAAAGCCTCTGGGACACTTGAAATATGAACATATGTGGCGACATGTTGATATTTGAATGTATCAAATGACTAATATTTCAGGACATTTAGCAAAAGCCTTCTGTAAACTTGTGTACAACATTTTTGTGCATGAGAAAGCGAAATCCTGTATCAAAGTATGATAGCTAAGGCTATTGATATGAATTTCTATTGCACATTTGCGTAGGTAAACAGATGACAGGAATACAAAACATATATAAAAGGAATACAAAACATGCATAAAGCTTTTAAACAGTTTTTCGATTTTTGTATGCTTTCCGTTGTTTTGCAATACCTTTACTAAAACAAACACAGTTTAACTTCGATCAAACCTTTTGATGAATGTAGTAAATATAATTTCTTCTCCGCATAATGAATTCTTCTTTCAACATGCAATCCCGGCATGCAATGGTCACTTTTCAAAACAAATGATCAAGTGAGCAGATTCATGTTTTCCAATTCTCCTAGTCAGCCATTCCATTGTGACTCGCGTGACATTTCTACCAAAATCCATTTTTGAATGGTTCAATACTAAACATTGGCTTTCCCCTACTTTAATTTTACACATTTTTGAATAGAGCCAATGCGTATGCAAAATTCACAATGCAAATGTTTGCCACAGACCAAGTATTTTTCAAAATATTGCAATTTATTTGCCGTGACTCGCGTGACAGGCTTCAAAAGCAAATTTTTGACATCGCTTGATTCAAACGCATTTTTGAAGAGTTCTACTCGTAGGACAAAAATATTTTTTTCTGTATAAGAAACCTAACATACTATCCACTCTATGCAACGGTTAGACTGTCCTGCCTTGTGGAAAATGTTATTCGCGTGACACAAGTGCGTGACTCGCGTGACGTACTAGCTTTGCGCAAATTTTACTACAGGGTATTTTCAAAACGAAAAGAAAAAAAAAACATAAAAACCAACCTAGATTATCAAAATTCAACCTTTTTTGACCAATTTTAAACACAAAAATCAAGTTTATTCTAAATGAAGTATAATTGTTTTTGCACTAGATTTAGTAAAAAACATATTTTTGGCAATAATTCATGTTTAACATAATCAATCTAATAGTGTGACGACTCAAATTAAAGAGCACAATGATATCTTTCATCTGACACCAAGTTTGTTACTATAGCACCTTAAGCGTTTATCATGTTTTGGAAAATGAGACAGTTACATGGAATGGCTGTAATTATCTCAGCATGATCAGGGGAATGTATCAATTTAGTCAATTTGCATCAGATATTGATCATTGATGGGTGTTTTAGTAACCCGTGTACGTGTATATTCTGTAATCTACAAAGTCGTTAGTATGTCAAAACATTTTATATCGATCGTGTCAAAGAAACAAACATTCATCCTTTATTGTGGGATGCCCTGGCAAAATGAGAGGAAAGAGGCAAATCTACATTTGAATAAATGGCAAATAGGGTGAAAAAGTCAAATTTCGTTTTTGGCATAAATTGCCTTCATGCATAAATGTATACCTATACCTAAAGTTTTGAAGGTCAATGTTTCAGGGAAGGGCAATTATTCACGGCTAATTGATTGCATTAAACCCTGCAGTATCTTTGAAATCGATTTTCAGCTTATTTTTACTGCCATATATTCAGTTGACTGCTTTGGATTTCGATCAGGCTCTAAATGAATAATGGAGAAAGAAAGTGTTACATATTATATATTATTCAAAAGCTGAGATTATAGAGAATTGAAGTATGTCATAAACTCAATTTTGAAATTTACGACTTTCCTATGCAAGAGCACCCCTCAATTATGGCTTTAAGTGTATTGGACCTGACAACATTGCACCAAAACATACCAACCAGTCGTTGAAAAACCCGTCTGAGTCACACAGACGACCACACTCTTGACAACTCATAGCTTCTCTTGCTCTTTAAAATATTAAAAAAACACGAGGACACTCACTTGAAACAAAGGATGGTTTTAATGTATTCTTAATTGAGAAGAGAACTGGTTTGAACTAGATGTTCCAGAGAAAAATGATCTGGAAATAGTGGTGAGATCTTTGGACCAGTCAGTAATCAATATTCCATGTCATTTCACAGTTACTATGCACGCAAGTTACCCCAAACAAAATCAAAAAAATTATTTGCACATTTGCCTGGAAGAAAGGTTGGATGAAAATTTAGAAGTCAGCATAATAAAATGATAACTATAACCTAAAGTGTTTGTATAAATACTGTCGTATCATTTACAGAAAATTAAAGATTATACTCAAGATGTGTAATATTTATTAATAAATCACGTTGACATTAAATGGCAACCATGTTTTCACAAGGGAAATTAAACGACTCGACACTGCGTGTCTCGCAAAATATAAAGGTCTTTGAACGCCAAAGTTTATTGAAATGCTACAAAACAAACGCATTCACAATAGCAAATGAAAAGTCATTTGCAGACAACGTTTTATACGCGTCAAGAAACCAAAGACATGTCTATGACAATGTAGCTTTTTCTGGTTAGCATCAATACAAATAAAAGCATCACCAACATGTTATCAGAAAGGACAGAATGCACATAAAATATAAAGTTCGATTGTAGCCTATATTAATAACATAGTGAAGTTTCATTTTAAGTTGAATGTTATTACGTTCTTGATAAACAAAAAAATCACAATGCATATCAAGAATACGTCAAGTATACCTCAGGTAATAGCTCAGGCCCTAATACAATCAAGGATGTGCTGTGCTCTTACTCCTTTTCATTATTGTATACCGTTGTGATGACGAAGGTTTAGGTATTTTTTTCTGTATAACAGTAAACTTTAAATATCTCTTTTCATTAAAATTTCATGTAATATAGCCTTTTCCAATTTGTTTTACAAATTATTCGAATTTGTAGACAACATTGATTGGGTTTTTGATGGATAAACATAAGTGAAACATATTTGTGATGCTTGACTGGTATTAATCAAGTAACATTGTCCAACACAAATTAACTTTAATCTCAGAAACTCAATACATATACAACAACATGTATCTTACATTCGGATTTTTTTTGCAGTGGTTCCTTGCATTACTTTATGATAGGAAACGGATTAATTTGAATTTTTCATTTCGTAACCAACAGCGTAAACCATGAGGTATTTAACAAGCAGAATCATTCAAAAGGCCATCTTATGACATTTCCATTATATTGTTTAATACTCCATATTTCAGGATTATTTTGTCTCCGCTTAGTAATACATTTCTTGATTTTATACGCATACATGTTTGTTTGACGACCTTGATGAATACAATACAAATTCACCTACGCTTTCGCCTTTTTAATATCTGGTTCTGTAATGAACTTACACTCAGTACCCGGTGATATGGCTTAAACAAGGTGTATGCTTTACTTGTACGGATATCTGTTTACGTCATTTTGAAGATGCTTCTAAAAACAAAATTAATAGTCAGAACGAAAATATAATTTAGAGGCTCTAATTCGTGTGTATGTCAAAAGTTGTGATAGTCTACCAGTCCACCAAGTGTAAGTATGAAAAATCTAGCAGTGAACTTGATATTTCCCAGCATCTAGTTGTTAAAAAATGCACAATGTTCTAAGAAGATTTGATTAATAGTATGCATTTTTGGCGCAGACGAAAAATTATGTTTTGAATGGTATTTTCGTCGGCTTCGACAGAGTGAATAGCAGCTGAACGGCAATTGGGATTAAACTGCATGCGACTTGAAAATAACATATATTAATTATTTTTAATCTTCATACGCCAAAACTTGGGACAAATTGCTTACCCGACGGCCTGCTAATCAGACAGCACATCATTCAGAATTTTAATTTCAGGCTCGCTAGTCATAATTTAAAAAGTTCTCTAGTCCAACGTCTAAATTTAAAACAGCTCCTTAGGTCAAATTATTTAAAAGCTTGCTACTCAGATTTTATTAAAAGGCTTGCTTGGCTTTATGAAAGGTCTATTTATACTCTATTTATGTATAAAAATGAACTTTTCATTATTTTATTAGATGAAGTTATACTTGAAAAGGCAATTAGGGAACACGATAGATCGTGTGGTTGAGGTTCACGGTGGTTGAGGTGCGCTAGGATTACATACAAAATTCTGAAAACATTATGATCTTTAAGCACATGTATTGTTAAAAATAAAATGTTTTGGTCATATTTTTTTTTAATATTCTTCGATGGAATATGTCTAACGGTAAAGCATGCATCTAATACTGACATTTTTCCCAATTTGCTGTTTCTTATTGTTACAAAATTGGTAATTTTCTCTATACATTTACTAAACAAAACATGGATTTACACTTGTAAACTTCAAAACGGCATATATTTTAACTGAGTCGACGTAGTTGATTAATTTTTAGGTAGTGTATACAGGAAAAAAAATGACCGATAAATGTCCAAAACACCAATGAGTCGTTTCATAGCTTTTAACCATTCTCAGTATTTTAACCATAATGAAATTGGTCACAACATGTAACATGTATATTTTTTTATGGAAGGCCATCATTACATCTTTCAATTAATGTTTGTGTCATCTGGATCCACTTTTCACTATCAAAATCTAATTGTGCCAAGTTGGCTTAAGATAGACTTATCTATGTAAATTTGTGGGTTGTAAGTGTATATTTTCAGAGCGTCGATCCGTTTATTACAAACTGGCATGGTTTTACCAAAGTTTTTGTGTAAAACGAAAAAAAAGGACCAGTTTATGACTTACGCCAAAATGAATTATCTGTTCGATTGTACATTTCAAATATTGTAAGTCATATATATTTTCTGCCAATTCCAGTCCGTTTACTAAATACCATTCTGGTACGGTATCATTTATAAATGTGCAGCTTTATTACCAGGGGTAATTATACAAAGTGTACGATCAGATTTATAAAAAATAGGAAAAAATCTGAAGTTAGCGAGTGACATTAAATATATACGAGCGTATAAAAGCATGTGGATTAAGAAAACTGCTTCTAAGAAAACTATGTCAAGCAACTGAGTGTAGATTTCAAACTGTTAATAAAGTTTAGCAACAAATCAAATCACCATTTTTTTCAGAATTACTTCAATATTAAAACTACAAATTATATTTTGAATAAATGTACCTTTGTCTTTAGATACATATGAACACTCTTTGAACAGATTCAATTAAAAGAAGGAGAGTTTGTTTTTTATATATTCAGAAACAAGGATAAAATCACTTTACGGCCTTTTCTTATTCAACTTTTGGATAAATCAGGAAACGATATATAGTTCTTTGATTTTTGTTATGTTTTGAATAAAGTAATGCATCATTCTTTTAAATTGGAAGCATACGTTCTTTGTATGGATGAACACGCTCAAACATGCACCTTGTCATGAGTCACGAGAATGACATCACAATGATAAATTCCTTCTTACGTCTTTCTTGAAATCGTTACTTATTGCTCGCTTTTTAAGAACAATAAAACAGATGTGTTGCGATACCAAAATAGCTATTTTGTGTGCGATCAAATAGCTTGTGCCAATGTGAAACTTGCCACATCGGTACATGTGCTGTTATGAAAAAAAAAACGCTTTTAAATTGACAAATGTTTGAAATTGAGTGTCGAGCTGAACATTAAGTGCAAAGCTTTGAAACACAATAACTTGCTCATAAATTAAACAAACAAATAAACAAACAAATACAGTTTTTCGTTTTTTTTATGGTTATTTTGCTGCTTTATTATGCATCCAGACTTTACACTTGATGTACAGCATCACATTGGTAATCAGTTTACGGCTTCAAAAACTTTCCAAAAGAGATTTTCCATAACGGTATTATTCCAATGTAATACATTAGCAAAGCATACATAACTATAATACAATAGTATTTAATCTATATAAAAGGGATATTTAAGACAACTAAAAGCCATTTAACATATTTTCATTCCCTGAACTTGAGATTTCTTTCTTTATTTTAAAGTGGAATAAAACTTAAACTCATAAAATATTTTGTGTGCTATTTATTATCTATACTGGTTTTATTTAAAACGAAATGGCGCATCTTACGATTTTTACGCTACGTTTGACAAAACGCCACGTGTTAACATAAAGCAGTAAAGTTTTTAGAAAAATATAGTTTGCGTATTCCTAGACCACATTTCAAGGTCATTTTGACGAGATTAGCCTTAAAAATCGTACTATTTTCAAATGCACGTGTATGTTGACCTAACCGGTTGATAAAATGGAAACAGTTTTTTAAAATTTTATATGTATATATGAGGGCTGCTCTGTCAAAATGAGTCGCAAAAGTCGCATATCTACATTTTGAATAAATGACATCTAAAGTAAGAATAGTGTGAAAAAGTCAGATTTTGTTTTTTTTGGCATTAAATGCCTTCATGCTTAAGTGTTTACCTATACCTAAAGTTTTGAATGTCAACTTTACCGGGAAGTGCAATTATTCACGGGTAATTGATTGCATTTAACTATGATACACTGTAATAATCGGTATCTTTGAAATTGATTTGGATTTCGATCTCTAAATGAAGAATGGAGAAAAAAAGGTTTGACAAATTATATATCATTCAAAGGCTGAGATTATAGAAAATTACGATATGTCATAAACCCAATTTTGAAATTTGCAACTTTCCTCTTGTTTTGCCAGAGCACCCCTCATATTGTTTGTACACAAATTAGAATTGGCTTTTGGCATGTAAGGGTAGAGGTCAAAGAAGAAGTCATCATATTAAGAACCATGTCTTCGATAATCAGTTTTTCCCGGAACGTACAGCCGTAACATTTGTTTGTTACGGCCTACCGTAACATTTACATACCCTGTCGCTGGCGACGTCCCATGCTTAAGGTCACGTAAGGTCAGGTAATGCGCATCAAACAAATATCCCAGATGATTATCATTGATTATAGCTAACGAGATACGAAGCAAAAATAATCCCTATTCATCATCGTGTTCCTCCACTACCCCGGTATTGTTATTATAATTACCTAACCCATTCGATCGATCAAACACTTACCATCGCTATAATTATCTCAG
>JXSR01S038206.1:0-22064 GCA_000969725.1 Ophiothrix spiculata
ATGTTTATACTGCTTTTCACTTCCTAATAAATAGGGCTCTCTCAGGGCTCACGCGTCCAATTTTATTTTCAAGAAGAATGTCGAAATGTCTGTCAAATATGTAATGAATAAAGAAAAGTGATACCTTTGTTTGATATCAACAAAGTAGGGCAATATTTCTCATCTGATACTGCTAATGTCCTTTAACTGCTCACCTTCTGACATCGATTTATAACAAGTATCTTGTGTAAAACTAGATCGCGTCACTCTAAAGGTCAGCGCATACTATTTTGAGCTATCAAACATTTGATGCAACAAGTCTTTGTTATTACATCAATTCCAATGCATCTTCTAATCAATAACGGATGATTGGTGTTGAAAATCACCAAGCAAAGAAAATTTGGTGGAGTAATGATTTTTCATCGTTACTAATAGAAAATACATTGTAACTTTATATCAGATTATAAGATGACAAAATCTTGATGCACCAAATGTTTGGTAGCTCATAAGAAGTATGATTTCACCTTAACTTTAACGATGTATTATCTGCACTGTTAAATGCCATTGTTGATTGTAACAGGTAACCGTTTACGATAAAAGACATAATACTTAAATTACATTTTAAGTACATAACTGGAAAAAACTATTACCTATACATGTATAAGAACATTTCTATTACAAAAATTGACAATTGAGACTATATAAGCAAATCTCAAATATACATTTTTATGATAATTTTTGACAAAGGTCCTAAAATTAATTAACGTTATTATATCCCTGATTGGATATGTTACCCTTGCCCTTGGTTATAGATAATTTGTATGTTGATTTGATGATGAGAATCAAAGATGACCTTCATTTTAAAGTCGACGTATTCATTCTTGGGATAATATATGATTTGTGTTATTTCTTCATTAAAAATCTTCTAATAGTTAATGATAACCTAAAAACCTACTGTAACCTAGATCTCTTTTGAAAAGAAAATATAATCACAGTAACATTGTGCTCCAGTCGCCGTAAATATACTACATAAATCAAAAAAAATGTGGACAGATTACAAATGATCTTGATCTTAATAAAAAGCACCAAATCATAAATTTGTTGTTTTTTAAGTAAAGCAGATTTAATATACTTTTAAATGCATAAAAATTATTGCAATTGGATGAAAATAAGCAAGGTATGACCAATTTTGTAAGCATCTTCTTTTTCTTCCATTCCAATGGATTTACACAGTTAAGCAAGATATTACACTTATTACAATTACGGTTTATTGTATTATGATGAAGCAAAGAACTGAGAGTTTTGTCGCCATTATTTATGTAAATTTAATTAATTGTGGAACTGGCATTGTATATAAAAACAATGATTGAAACATTTCATAAATAAATAGTCCAGTTAATTACATGATTAAATATTGCACAAGTTTGTATTTAAAAGATATCATGTTTAGTCAACATGGTCAAATGAACTTTAAATCAGGATTTGTAAAGAAATACACCAGGTTCACAGAAGGTCCTGAATCATATTTGTTTCTTTATTTACTTGAAAAACGTCAAAACTTTTATTTATAAATAATATGATATATACTTAAATCATTCATGAGCAGTGTCGCGATTATGACAATTAGTGGAAACGTTGTTACATCTATAATGGAAAAACCTCAATTTGAAATGAAAACGACAAAACAAAAACCGTTACTAATAAAACTGACAGATGACCTATAAATCAACGGGTCTTTGTGACCTGATAAAATCTGACATGATTATTTGGATGATTGCGGATATATCTCTGGGATATTTTATTATTGACAAATAGCAAGTAAAGATTTGTCTCAGGTTATTTGCTAGAAGAGGACAGTAAGCCACCGGCTTCTGCTGGTATGAATCAAATGGCATTGTTCTTTCAAATATGGAATATCTTGTAGATCTATACCACGAAATCACAGAATAACCGTTGCTTTTAGAATAATCCTTGCTCTTATCTTGTTGCAAAATAAATCCAACTATTGTAATAGTATCAAAGAATACAAATCAAGACACTAATGTTACACTATTTGAGTTTGCGTATGCGTATTTACTGATCTAATGATAATCATCAATTGCTTTTATACAACTGTGGGTTCATTCATTCGTTTTGCAAAGACTTATATATAGATATATACACTGAGCACTTTAAACGATTTGATAATATTTTACTGAACATTTTTGAAATTGTGAAATGCCCAAGCATTCAATCATATTTCAACAACTCACTGTATCTCCTTATACAGGAGCGTATCGTTGTTGATTCGTTATGAATCCACAGTTGATATTCAAAGCGGGTCCCGCACGGCACAGCTTTGACAGAAGTGCGTTTTCGCAGTATACATAAGTCGGCGCACTACTCATCGCGCGTCAGACACTTTAAGTACTAATACACAGGATTCCAGGGATATGTTCGTTGTTGAATGGTATTCAAACACGCCACAGAGTTGTTCATTGCGAATAAACAAATCTGCATCCGATGCGTCGGCGTATTTTTATCACGGTCGGGTGGCTAAAGCCATAAAAATGCGCAGACGCATGGATGCATCATTGTTGTTTCGCGATGAACAACTCTCTGATGTGTTTGAATGCCTAAATTTAGAATAATAATATCTTTCCGCAATGATTGTCATTTTTTAAATATTATTTTGGCGATTTTATGCGCGGATTAATAACGTTTTCTTGCCATTCAATCTCCAGATCTCGGGAGATATTCACTCCTCTTTTTAACAATTATTTCTTGTAGATTATCGACAGTTCAATGAAGAAGTCTAGTTCAGTATTCCAATTATTTTGACTTATTTCTCAAACTTCAATTATTGCCCATATTGTCGTCTTAACCCTTCATCTGTTACATTCTCGACTTATTCATCATCGTCTTCATTTTCAACATCTTCATTGTGCTCCTCATTCACACTTGTTATTACCCACAAGAAGGACTCTATTTGATCTCAATTGCCATATCATGTTTCACGTCTTAGCGGCGATACACATTTACATTATTTTTTTTCTGTAAAATACAGTTATAAAATGTGTTTGTATATACAATACCCTATTACTCTACAAAATAAAAAGATCTTTAACATAAAGTGTGTGTTTTAATTTAGAATTTCCAAGTACAATTGAAATATGTACCTGCAGAAAATGTTTACAAGTCTATGTCTGCATGAGAAAAACGTTCAGCTCGTTACTCTTAACTTAATTGATTATACTTTTTCATAGCAGCTGTTCTCATGCACTGGAAAATCCTGAGAGATTTACCAAGCTAAATTTGCTCTTGAGAGAAGCTAATACCATTAAAAAGACGCGTGTTCCTGGTATGAATCAACAGAGTACAACACTTAGTGCTATCCAAAAGGTTCACAGTGAAATATAATGCATGACATATTCAATCGACCTTGCTGTTGATGTTTAACGTGACCTGTCAATAAAGCTGACTTTGAACCCTTATTATTTGAACAAGGGGAAAGCAAATGCAAAGTGGGAATGTGGGTATGAAAATTTGGAGTTTTTCCTTTATAATGTAAGTGAATTTTTTGCTTTTAGTAAAAAATGATGCATTATATGGTATTTTCTATAAAAATCAACAATTTTGAGACTTTTTAAACATACCAATATCAACCCCTACATCAATTTTGTTTTAGAAGATAAAAAGACGTCAGTTTGGTCGATTCCACTAGCAAAAATATGTAAACTCAGATTGATGAAATTTGGAAAATATATTTTGCCTATAAGACTTAAAACTGAAGATAAAACAAGGAGAAATAAATACGCTGATGTGGTTTTTGAAAGGTACCTAATATCAGCTCTTCATACTTGCCTGCAATTTGTATTGTGATAACCAGGCATCCAAATTTCGATAACAACTACCTTTTGTGACGACGGGTCATCCTCTTACGTCAGCAGTGTGCATTGATCTCGTAGCAGGGCTCACAGCTAATGTTTTGAATGGCACCGCTGCCCGCTCGCTGTATTGAAATAAAATGCATTTCATGTGAAATGTAGTGAATATTGACATACATTTTTCTGGATAAAAAGTAACCTTTGTGGTTTTTTAATATAAATTATGTCAACAATTCGAGAATTTCATTCGTGACTGGTAAAAATTGAAGAAAAACCAACACGCTTTGCAAAAGAAAAAAAAAAGAAATTTATCAAAACGACTGAGGCAGGACTCGAAACCACGATCTTCAGAGTTAAAATCTCGCCCTGTAACCGCTAGACTATGCGAGCTGTCGATGTCTATGAGGGGAATTTAAGATTACATTCATTCTGTTTATTGTGATTGGTTACGCATGCGCAATAGTATGAAAATTCCAGTTTTCAACAGGGTATTTTCAAAGTCAAACATCGTCAGCTCGCATAGTCTAGCGGTTACAGAGCGAGATTTTAACTCTGAAGATCGTGGGTTCGAGCCGTGCCTCAGTCGTTTTGATATTTTTTTTTTTTTGCGAAGCGTGTTGGTTTTTCTTCAATTTTTTTATTTCGTAGCGATATCAAGTAGCAGTAGAAAGACAGTGGTAACAGTGTATTACCTCAAGACAATATGCTTATATTTTAACTTATAACATTATGTCGTTTTTGACAAAGAATCTTGCCTAATATTATAACATAAAAAACTTCTCTGAATTTATAAGAATACATCTGCAACATACAGATTGGGTTATATGATTACAGGCAATCTTACTTTATTTTTTCTAGTCTTTGAGACACCGCTGTTTGATCCCCATTTAAAAAGTGTTCATTTATTTTTAAATGCTCATTATAGGTAGCGCTAAGAATCTAAGAGCCTACACTCTTAGAAGGCCGGTATCAAATATACGAGTAGTTTTCGGGATCATTTTATTTTGATCCTTTAAGGATCACTTTTGATCCAACGTGGATCGTTTTGATACTTTTTTGGATCAAAATATACAAATGGATCAAATTCACTAGGATCCTTTTTGATCCTTTTTTAGGATCATTTTATTTTGATCCTTTTTGATTACAATATCAAAGTTTTGATCCGTATTTCTGGTTTACTTTGATACGGAAAGGATGAGCTCAAATTTGATACCGCGTTTGGATCCAACGTGATCTTTTGTTTCATATTTGAGTACATCCCATATCCACTACATAGCCGGAAATGTATACAATGGTATACAAATACGATGATTTCATCACACTTGATAACTGCCTGTTCTGTGGCCAAGTGGTTAGAGCGTTGGTCATTATAATTGTTAATTTTACATGGTGCACATGCGGCGTGGGTTCAAACCCTGCTAGGGTCACTTCAGTGAGATGTTTTTAGGCATATCTTTTTTATAAGAAATATTTGATCCTTTTTTCGGATCAAGAATTTTGATCCTTATTTTGGATCACTTTGATCCTTAAAGGGTAAGCTCATATTTGATACCTAAAAAGGATCAAAATTGACCCTTTTTGTCTCATATTTGATCCTTCCTTTCTAAGAGTGTAAGTTTTGACATTTGACAAATGCCTACCTACCTACCGGTCAGCGTCGCACATCTCTGCATCTGCCTGACCAGAAAGAAGTTTCCACATAGGGGCACGATCTTGGGCCGCCACCTCTGCTTCTTCAACAGACCATCTTAGTCCAAGGAACGTGAGGTCCCTCTGTATGACATCTTTCCATGTTGTCCTGGGACGTCCCCGTCTACTCTGCCCATGCGTTGGTTTCCAGTGATACAAGGTCTTTGGAATCCTCTTAGGGTCCATACGTTGTAGATGCCCAAACCATATCAGTCTGCGGATTCTTATTATCCCTGTCAGTTGTGGTTGTTTGGTGAGTGATCTTATAAACTCACTTTTTTCTGCCATATAATCATTGGCAGTGCATATCAAACGCATCAAGCCGGGCCTCATCCCTCTCTGTCAGGCTTTAGCATTCAGTACAGTAGGATGGATAGGACACAAGCGTTGAATTTCATCTTGGTGTCCAAGTTGATATATCTGTCTTTCCACGCCTTGTCTAGTTTTAGGAAAGCTTTGGCCGCTTTGTCCAGTCTATGGTTCAGCTCTTTTATGTTTGTTTCATTTGCACTACAGAAAGCACCAAGGTATTTGACATACTCCACGACTTTAATGTTTCCTTCATCTCCCAATAGGCTGTGGGGACTATAGTGCAATTGTGGCCAACTGGTAGTATCTCGATTTTCTTGAAGCTCATTCGAAGACCAGATTTTCCGCTGTCTCACGCATGGCTTCTGTCGTGTTTGTCATTTTGAAGTCAGTTTCTTCAAATGTCGTCGGTAGAGTCCAAATAAGCAAGTTTGACTTCTGGATATCTGGAGCTACGCCTTATTAGAGGGTATTCCATATACCTTAAGGATTTACCATAATTAGGGTCGATGCACTGGGTCAAACGCTGCTTTGATAAGACATGGATAAGATAAAATAGTCCAAAAATAAATTTTATGCTTGTCAAATTCACATTCTAGTTCTTTTTTAACGTATGCAATATGTACTAATATTAATTTCAAAAAATGAATAGCGCTACAAGTAATGAAATCTCTAAATGTGGTTGAAAATGATGTATTTTTGTTTAAAAATGGTGAAATTGAATTCTGGACGTTAATCCTTATCAAAATATTTGAACATTTAAAAGAACTTAGAGGAATGGTATGATATGTTTGTTTAATTTGCATATATTTATTTCTGATTAATGTTTATACTGCTTTTCACTTCCTAATAAATAGGGCTCTCTCAGGGCTCACTCGTCCAATTTTATCTTCAAGAAGAATGTCGAAATGTCTGTCAAATATCTAATGAATATAGAAAAGTGATACCCTTGTTTTATATCAACAAAGCAGGGCAATATTTCTCATCTGATACTGCTAATGTCCTTTAACTGCTCACCTTCTGATATCGATTTATAGCAAGTAGCTTGTGTAAAACTAGATCGCGTCCTTTAACGATGTATTATCTGCACTGTTAAATGTCATTGTTGATAGTAACAGGTAACCTTTTACGATAAAAGACATAATATTAACATTAGATTTTAAGTACATAACTGGAAAAAGCTATTACCTATATAAGAACATTTCTATTACAAAAATAGACATTTGAGACTAATCTCAAATATACATTTTTATGATAATTGTTGACAAAGGTCCTAAAATTAATTTACGTTATTTTATCCTTGATTGAATATGTTACCCTTGATTATAGATAATTTGTATGTTGATTTGATGATGAAAATCAAAGATGACCTTCATTTTTAAGTGGACGTATCCATTCTTGGGATAAAATATGATCTGTCTAATTTCCTCTTTAAAAATCTTTTAATAGTTAATGATAACCATAAAACCTACTGTAACCTAGATCTCTTTTGAAAAGAAGATATAATCACAGTAACATTGTGCTCCAGTCGCCGTAAATATACTACGTGAATAAAAAAAATGTGAACAGATTACAAATGATCTTGATCTTAATAAAAAGCACCGAATCATAAATTTCTTGTTTTTCAAGTACAGCAGATTTGATATACTTTTTAATGCATAAAAATGATTGCAATTGGATGAAAATAAGCAAGATATGACCAATTTTGTAAGCACTCTCTTTTTCTTCCATTTTAAAAATCGACAAAACCTTTATTTATAAATAATATAATATATACTTATATCATTCATGAGCAGTGTCGCGATTATGACAATAAGTGGAAACGTTGTTACATCTACAATGGAAAAAACTCAATTTCAAATGAAAACGACAAAACAAAAACCGTTACTAGTAAAACTGACAGATGACCTATAAATCAACGGGTCTTTGTGACCTGATGAAATCTGACATGATTATTTGGATGATTGCGGATATATCTCCGGGATATTTTATTATTGACAAATAACAAGTAAAGATTTGTCTAAGGTTATTTGCTAGAAGAGGACAGTAAGCCATCGGCTACTGCTGATATGCATCAAATAGCATTGTTCTTTCAAATATGAAATAACTTGTAGATCTGTACCACGAAATCACTGAATATCCGTTGCTTTTAGAATAATCCTTGTTCTTATCTTGTGGCAAAATAAATCCAACTGTTGCAATACTATCAAAGAATTCAAATCTAGACACTAATGTTACACTATTTGAGTTAGCGTATGCGTCTCTACTGATCTAATGGTAATCACCAATTGCTTTTATACAACTGCCGGGTCATTCAATTGTTTTACAATACTGCTTTAAATTAATTGATTCACTCATTTACAATAATAATATCTTTCCGCAATGATTGTCATTTTTGTGTATTATTTTGGCGATTTTATGCATATTAATAACGTTTTCTTGCCATTCATTCCGTCGTTCTATCTCCAGATCATGGAGATATTCACTCGTTCTTCTTAACAATTATTGTTTGTAGATTATCGACAGTTCAATAAAGGAGTCTAGTTAAATATTACAATTGTGTCCCGCCGTGGCAAAAGGGTGCAGTTGTCGGCTCGTAAATGTTGCTCCTTGTAGCATATCTGATGTATAGTATTTGTATACATCATATGTTACAATAAGCTACATGTAGGAGCCGACGACTGCACCCTTTTGCCGCGGCGGGACACAATTGCTTTGACTTATTTCTCAAACTTCAAGTATTGCTCAGAAAGTTTTTACAAGTTTGGAGGAATGGTGTGTGGTCAAAATATTAGGATTTTGTGTGTGCTTAACAATTCAGCTCAAAAAGTGACATTTTGTAGTTGATATGTTTGTTTAATTTGCATATATTTATTTCTGATTGATGTTTATACTGTTTTTCTTTTCCTAATAAATAGGGATCACTCATCCATTTTATTTTCAAGAAGAATATCAAAAATGTCAGTCAAATATCTATGCACTGCAAATCTTGAAGTATGCAACAAGTAGCCGATTAACGCACAAAAAACAATATTAATTAAATTATTATTAAGTAAATTAGTCCATATTTCTCAAATCATAACAAGGAACCAAATCTTGCTGAATATTCACGTGAATTTATTTACAATGTTCGTCCATGTGTTATCAAAAACTTAGCCCCAAATAATACCAAAATTATGAAGAATTCATGTAAAATATATTAATAAGCAGTGATTCGGCCTTAATCAATCCTAATCAATCATTACTAGTCTCTTACACAATACAAAACCACCGGTTCACAATGTTGAAGAATACAAGGGATATGCTATGGATCTTGTAACAGAGTCTGATTTGTTGTTGCATACTTCAAGTTTTATAGAGTATAAAGGAATATAGAAAAGTTGTACGTTTGTTGTATAACGAAAAAAGTAGGGCAATATTTCTCATCTAATCCTGCTAATGTCCTTTAACTGCTCACCTTTTGACATCGATTCATAGCAAGTATCTTGTGTAAAACTAGATCGTGTCACTCTGCCGTATTATCTGCGCTGTTAAGTGTCATTGTTGATTGTAACAGGTAACATTTTACGATAAAAGACATAATACTAAAATTGAATTGTTGTGTCGTGTAGCAAATGTGCCAAAAGACATAATGCTAATGGCATTCTGTTAAATTTTAAGTAAAATATCTCCAAATAGTGATATCCTGAAAGGATACTTTAACCTAGATCTATTTTGAAAACAAAATGTGTTTTCTAATCACAGTAGCACTGTGCTCTAGTCACACTGGTTATTTAATAAGCTGCTGTAAACTAACTATAGTACAACGTGTATTGATAGTAATCATAACAAGAAAACAATTATACAACTATTAATTTTGTTGGTATACAATTACGGAACATATTGTACCATGTAGGTATATTCTGCAAACACATGATTTAGCATTTTTAAGCAAGCGATATGCAATTATCCTTATAGAGAAATTGCTTAAAAGGTTATGTTTTACATATTCGTAACCGTGTAGGTCCGGATTACATATTAAATATATGTATATATACGTCCTTCGTGTACCTCGTTCTGTTTGTTGTGTTCACGGGCATAAACGATCCGCGACTACTCTCCTGACTTGGAGTGCTTATTCAAAAATTCTACAAATTTGATCCGAGAAACAAGGTGGCGTTCCATATAAATGTTAAAAATAAACTAAGTTGAGATGAAATTGTTTTATTTTTAATCAAATCAGTATAGGTAATATTGAAACACGTCACATCAAATTGGAATATGAAGCAATTAAGAACTTAATTAAATACTTAGAAGTCAATCTAAAATATATTAATGATAGAAAAACTGATATCATTGAGGAGCGAGTAATCCACTTATTTTGTCGTATTGTGAAAGGTTTTTGTGAAACAATATTTTGGGTTAAATCTTAGATTCATCGTTTATTTCAACATGAATGTCTCTATTTGTGTACAACAATGTTCAGTGATCGGATACTGCAATATGGTGTAAAGTAACATATCAGTTTTCCCTTCAAACCATTGTTTAACTCGGTCAGTGACACAGCGGTATTTAATTGTCGTCCTTTCTTAATTTCGCAAAGAATCTCGAGGGACTCGCATGGTTTATGCTCAAATTACTCCAGTGATTACATCTAGTAGGTGTTTAAGATGTGCATAAATCACTATGGATAAAGTATTGTGATTTGCAGTTAACAAATATGAACTCAAAAATACTCTCTTGCATATTTCATTACGGTAGATTACCGTGCACAGTTATTTATCACTCATAAAATGTTTAATAATCAATAGGAGGATCATCGAAGGAAGTAAGTGTTATGGACCTGTTGTCCCGTTTTATGAAACTCTTTACCCAAAATATAAAAATATAAAAGAATCCAAATCGATCAAACATTTTAGAAATATATTTAAACGCAAGTTATTGCAAGCTTGTGAATATCTTTATTTTAAATTAGACCATCCCACTTCCTTTGAGCTTTTTGTGTATTTTTTCTTTCCTTACTGTTGTTGATTTATGTTGTGTTATATAGGGGTAGGCTATTCAACGGTCCTTATTGGCCTTCTAGCCGTCTCCTCAATAAGATTTTATTTGTCTGTCGTTTACATGTTTTATATGGAAATAATAAAGTTGAAAGTTGAAAAGTTGAAAGTTGACCGATTTGCATATTTCATATTTAACTTGAGGAAGCATTTACCTGTTGGTGTCTATCAAAGGTTTATTTTTAAACATACTTAGTGATTCAAATTAATTCATTTAAATAGACTCTTAAAAATACTATTTTTCCAAATCAGAAGGCGTCGAATCGCGTCTCTGCATTCCATCGCCCCTAAGTACTGTTTTATATAGTTTCTTTTTATAGAGAATCACATGTTTTTACTAAATAAATCTGGTTTTAAACATACAGTCTAATATCTTTTAAACTATGAAAATATTATCTCAATGATAAATATTAGCGTGGGGCATTTTTATTTTAGAGACTTCATATAAAATGTAACCTTTCCAAATGCAAATGCTAATAATTTACGGATTATACCTGAAAGTTGATTTTTATGTTGACTTTGAAAATTAATAGTTAGCCTATGTTGACATTGATAATGGCTATTTAGTCATATGGACATAAGAGATGAGTGGCAATTAAATTCAGCAATGATCTTTGTCCAATGGTTATTTCAATGGACAAGTGAGTTTTATTTTGCAATTCTTGAAAAAGCAATGCGTGTCTTGTTTTTTCCAGCTGATTGCTCAATGCGTCCCGTTTTCCCAATTCGTTCGTTGAATATTGGCAAAATTATAGTCTGGTTCAGAAGTCAAAGGGGATCTGAATTGAAGTGTTTGTTTTCACGGAGTTATCCGATGATACCAGTAAACCTTTTCTGGAATGTTTCTTTCACTATTGGAATTTGTCATTTTTGTCAATATTTCTATTTTTATACAAATATAAGAGCAGTAAAACCTACCCGTTAATTTATACCATTAAAAAGGAATGCACACGGGTCACGGAAAACTGACTTGTTTCTTTTTTTAGCCTTATCTTTAACTCCTAGTTTTAGCTCGATTAAGCCCATAAAAGAAACAAGTCTGTTTCCTGTAGCATGTTTGAAAATTGCAATGCGGAATGCGGTTTTTTATTTTTGTTATTTACAATTCTTGAAAAAGCAATATCGGGATTTGTCAGTTTTTTGTCAATATTTCTATTTTTTATTCAAATATAAGAAAAAAAGCTACGGATGATTTAGGACTTTTAAAAAGGAATGCGCGCGGGTCCCGGGAAACATATTTTGTTTGTTTTGGGGGCCTTTTATCTGTCACAGATAAAACTTTGTCAGTTTTACTTATTTTTAGCATAAGAATATTTATGTTTGTTCTTAGTCACGTATAAGAATGCTATCATCAGGAAGTTTTTTCAGCATTTTTTCTAGCATAAAAATGAGTCATAATAATTTATATAAAATGAAATATACTACACCAGTTCTTATCACTTTTTGTGCAATATGTCGTAAAAATTACACATTGTTATTAATTTTACATTTTAATGGTTTTTTTATTGAACATTAAGAAAATCATCTAAAAATTTCAATTTCAGGTAAAATTAAAAAATTTCAATGAATAGATCACTATCAAAAATATGTGTTTGGTTCTTTGCACTTTAGATTGTTTATGTATTAAGACAATTATGTGTGTTGCCCGAAGATTCATCAATATTAATAAAATGGGATGACCAACGCCTGACGCTATATCGACTGATTAGTTTTAATGTTTTAATATATTGACATTTATTTGACGCCTGTTAAATCTACAAGGCTTCCTAAAAATGTATTCTAAAACAAGGGTCTGCTTATGTTTAGATTTATTATATTAGCAAAGATTGTAAGTAGGTAATCACTGCAACTTTTTGGATTAACAAATTATATTTTGGGTAAATGTTATAGTCAGGTAGCTTAGTATTTAAGGTATTGACCTCAAAGTAATATAATCAAAGTTGTTACATAATACATTGCTTTTTTACTGTGTAATAATAATAATAATAACAACAACATCTTTAACATAAAATATATCCAAATGAAAAAATGTCATTTTATTATGTGTTTGCAGCGGACATTTGGAATTTGTAACGGAATAATGTTATTATCACAAGTTCATGCCTACACCTAAGAAAACCATACAGATTGTCATTTTAATGATCACATTATCCCATAGCAGCTGTTATCGTGCACTGGAAAATCCTGAGAGATTTAGCAAGATATATTTGCTCTGGAGAAAGGTAATAGCTTTAAATGGACGGAGTTCCTGTTATGAATCAACAAAGTACAACACTTAGATATATCCCAAAGGTTCATACGGAAATGCGAACGGTTGTAATAATGGGTTTTTGCAATCTGCAGTCGAATTTTCTGTAAATTAAAATATATATTCATGGTTTTGCGGAAACATTTTCAGGCCGTTCAATACTTACTAATTATTATTTACAAAAATTGCGGGTTAAAAGTTGATATTAGCTGAAAAAAGCACACATTAGACAAAGAAAAATAAATTGCGTGTTTTTGAAACATTTTTATTATTTCACCTTGTTTGTTCCATAACTTTACTTCTGAACTATTATACTGGAAATAGATACTTTAAGCTGTTTGATGATCATTAATAAACATATTCCAAACACTTTCTTCAAGTTTCGGGTAAAGCAATAATTTGGAAATAACAAAAAATTAGGAGGGCCTCTCCAATTTTGGAATGTGTCAATAAAGATGTTGGTATATGGATTTTACATAGCAAAATTTGGAAAAATAATAAATAATTAGGACCTCCCTCACCAATGTTTTTAAAAGTTTGGACGTAAACACATATTGTTTTTTTTTACTTTGCCTTACATTTATTAATTAATCCCTATGCGAACCCTATCAAATCACATAGGCCGATTCGAATTGTGACTAGTTAATTACCCTCATTGTATCAAGTTCCTCAGCGTTGCATTAAATCATAACACAGCGGCTTATCGCCTGCTGATACATAATTATCTTACATCTAATTGAGACTCTTCACACTTCAAAATTCAGAAAAACTTAAGTGCTAGTTTGTTGTTTGTCACTTCTAACTTCTAGAAGTACAAATAAATTATGTGTTTTACGTCCGGACTTTTTGAACAATTGGTGAGGGAGGTCCTTACTATTTATTACTTTCCCGAAATTTATTATTTATTTCTATGTGCAATCCATATACCAACGGCTTTATTGACACATTCCAAAATTGAAGAGGCCCTCCTATTTTTTTTTGTCATTTCCAAGTTGATTTACCCCTAGCTTGAAGGAATATATTTATTAATGATCATCAAACACTTCAAAGTATCTATTTCCAGTATAAAAGTGTCAGAAGTTAAGTTATGGAACAAAGAAAGGAAAATGATAATAATACTATTTCAAAATCTTTAAAAATTGGGGAGGGCGGGGACGTAAAACACACAATTAATTTTACTTGGCCTAATCATTGGGAGCTCAACTTAACAGTGTTATTAGCCTTCAATAAAGTAAAATCTCATCAGACCTATTGAAATAAAAACATCTTTCGGAATAAAATACAATACGGTGGAATTCTGCTCTAGTCAGCATTGGTCAGGAAAATGGTTGATCTCCTTTTTAGCCTTTTTCATGATAATCTCCATCGTTCTGCTGTCTTTGGCTAAGAACATTAAGTCTTGAGTATTGTACTGTCTTCCAAAATAAGTTACACCGAACGTTTTTACAGTATTTTGTTTGTACCGAATTTGCATTTTTAAAATGCCTGCTATTATGCTATTTGTAACATGGTGTTTGCTGTCATGAAACAAGATGATATTTATATTCAGTGTATACTCTGACAATTGTCAACAACAACAATAACAACAACAAAACCAGTTGACTTTCACACACATTAGTGTTGCTATTCTTTAAATCATGGAAACATTTAAAAATACTTAACATATTTAATGGCTATTATTTTTGGTGTGTGAATTTTTTCCCCAACATTTCTTTCCTTCTTAGCTTGGATAGGAAAGTCTTAATTAAATGTAAAAAGCAAGGAAATGATTAGAAAGGTATAGAAATCTGATGCTTTTGCTCGTCAGTTTTTAATAGCTACCTTTTGAGTCTTATAGATTCTATGTCGGTTGTCATTACTTTATAGGACTATGTCATTTTGGTTACAAGTTTATGTTGTTTCCACTTACTGTAAAATAGGGAATTATTCCTCAAGTGTTATTTGCAATTAGAATATAAAATATGTCTGTCAAATCTTCATTAAATGTACACAAATAATGGTACTATTGTTGTATATTAAAGAATTGGGGAAATATTTTATCTGTTGCTGCTAATCTCGCCAATCTTTTGAATTTGCCTTATAGCAGGTATCTTGGTTAAAACTAGGTCGCGTAACTCGTCCTCTATCGAAGTATTGTCTGCACTGTCAAGTGTCACTTTGGTTAAAATAGGTAGCATTTTACAACAAAAGATATACTAGTAATACTGAATCGTAGTCTTGTGTAGCCAATTTACCAAATGGCATTCTGCTAATGGCTTACAATTACAGCGGCAATTGTCGTTTCATCAATTGAATATGTAACTTACATATTAAGGGTATTTCTATAATTATTGTTTTGAAGAAAATCCAATGTATGTTCGACAAAGATGACATTTGATTTTAAAGATCAATAAATCTTTTCTGGGATGAGCATGTGAGAGGTATCAAACCTTTCAAAAACATTCTTCAAATGTCAATTATAGTCTAGCATGTAAGCTAAATAAATATGTTTTGACAAACATGGTATCTAATTACAACAGCATTTGGCTCCCTAACTAAAATGACGCCAGTAAGTATTTATATAGAATATTGAATGAAATTGGCATGTTCTCGCTATACATTTTACGTATTAAATCATAACGTTTTAATGCATTGTTACAGTAAAGCACCAATACCGTACCTGTCAAAATGCTTGTGTACTTAAAACAAAGCAACTTTTTCATTTTGAAAACATCTTATTAGCTATACTCTAAAACTTGATTAAGCAATTATTTGCTTTTTTAAACTTGTTATACTGTATGCGATTACAGCAAATTGTCTAAAAGGTTCATTTTTACATATTTATAGTCGCGGATAAAATTTCAATTCAGTGAACTCTCTGTATATCAACATACATCATTTGGGTACCTTGTTCAGTATGTTGTGATAAGATTGATAAACAACACAACGAGCTTAATTATGTTGACAGTGAATACAGGATGAACTAATTTGTAACTTTAAGCTAACATAGGAGGAATAATAATATCTGCTTACAATATGGCACACTGTAAAGTGGGCTTAATGATTTTAAATACATACAAATAATCAAACTATCATCGTCTGACATAACAAAAGTCAGGCAGCATGACCTTTTCACTGGCATCGATTCGTTTATATTATATATTTATATCCCGGAGCTAAATTGTCTAGTGATTTGATAAGGAAAAAAACATATGTGGGATTTTAAAGAATAACACCAGTTAATAACTCCATACATTGCGAGTTATTACTCTACTATTTTGTCCTTAGAAAGTTTTTTCCATAATTATGTGTATCTAAAGATAATTAAACGAACCTTCTTTTACATATAATTGTCTTCTTATTTTCCAAATGTGCTTTTGTAGCTTACTTTGTTAATTTGTATGTAGTAGTCTCCGACATCAGTGTACATTTCAAAAGTAGTGAAGGTCCAAGACTAATCTCCCGATTGTGAGCACGGGTTCATAAAACATGTAAAGGTATTATTGTCAAACCAAAATTAGCTGTAGAATATTGAAACATAACATGTCATGTTGAAACATGAAACAATGAAGAACTTGAATCGTTTATAAAAAATGTCAAAGCACTCATACATGAAATCACCAGATTCCATTAGAAATATATATTTTTGGATATGTTCAGAGTTTCAGAATTCAGAGTTTGACCAGGTTATGGCCAAGATACTTTTTGCAAGTCATTTTTACTTAGGCCAAAAAAAAAATTCTTTGGTTGCCCTCCACAGCTATTTTCGGGCTGAAAAATAGGGTCGGTCGGTGGAGGGCAACTACACAATTTTTTTTGGCCTTATTATTATCCCTGCAACTTTGCAACTTCAAAAATAAAGTATGAAACGCGTGGATTCAAATATGAAATGAAATTATCGAATTCCACTAATTTTGTGGAAACAGGCAAAGGCGTAGTCAGAGGTGGTGTATCTGGTGTATAATAGGCACCACCATTATTTTATTTGTAGGTCGCTAACCGCTACTGATAGTAAATTTGTAGTGCCTATCAATATCAATATTTTAGTGGAAAAATCAAAAACAAAACCAACACATTATATGGTTATTTAATTTAATTTAATTAAATGTGAAAAGCAAGGAAACAATTAGAAAGGTATAGAAAGCAGATGCTTTTGCTCGTCAGTTTTTAATAGCTACCTTTTGCGTCTTATACATTCTTTGTCAGTTGAAACCAAAAGGTGCGCACCATCAACATTACAACTCTGGTTACGCCACTGGGAACAGATCTCACTTCCTTGCATTTGTTACTATGGCACGAAAAAGAAAGTTGTTACTTAGTTTCATGTTCTTTTCTGAAATACACTGTTAGGCCGAAACCATAGTCGGCCTCCAAACAAAATTTTAGCTACCAAACATTTGGTCGTGACGTCAAAATGACGAATGACTCCAAACAAAATAGCCTCGACACCGAGTTGAGACCAAATAAAATTTCGCGCTAGATTGCACATGCTATTGAATTGCCATATACATTGGACCAAATGTTTGTTACCCGTTTATACTTTAAATTCGATGGCAAATATTTGGTGACGTCACGACCATATATTCGGTAGGGAAAATTTTGTTTGGAGGCCGACTATGGTTTCGCCCTTACAGTATCATTCCCTTCTTGCCCTAATTGTCAGGTTGGGATTCCCCACTTTCATGTTAAATGCATATTGTTCTTCCCTTTTGGATGTTGAATGTTTTTGTGATAGACCTTGAATATTTAACATGACATCAGCTGCAATTATTGGCATTGATATGCAGTTTGTAAATAATGTTGATGAGAATGTAACAAGAATACATCATCTGTAAGACTAGTTTAGTCTCATGTTCTATTTACCAAAGGGTAGTTTATTATTATTTGCATCACCTAGAGTTTTTCCATGTACCATAAACAGTTCTCTTTTAAATCCTTGTTTTTACTTGTTGCAAAAAACTACCATACCAAATTATATAGAATTCAAATCAAGAAACTCACATTACATGTATTAGTACTTGAAATGGTGCAAATGTCTTTACCTTCTCAATGCTAATCGACAATAACTTTCAAGAAATTGTCAGTTCTGTTATTTTTTCATAAGTATTGGAAATTGAATATATAAAAGACAAATATAAAAAGAAATATATTATAGAAAAAGAAAGGGGCTTATCGAAACAGTTCCTATAATAATACTTGAGTCAATAAAATTATTGTATGAGTACACAAGTGAAATAAATGTTCATCATAAATGATTTAAATCATTTTAACAAATCAATACCTATGATTGTCCTGAATGTATAAGTTACATTATAAACCACCATTTCATTTAACCTTGCCTAAATTAAAATGGGTGTTTAAAATCTATGTAACAAATAGCGCGTGTGTTCCTTCATTAACGAATCACGTCTGATTACAGAGTTACCATTTCTTATTTTAAGGGATCCTTAAGTTTCTCGTGCTTATAAGTTTAAACGATAATTAAAATTTGATGATGTAAATTTGATTTGATCATTTCATCTGTTATAACATCTTCTAAACTTTAAAATAACACCTTATTTGTTGAAATTGATCAAGGCAATAAAATTTTACAACAGAAAATATGCTTGAAATTCTTATTATTTTCTTTATTTTTTGCTGCCTACTTTCACCAGTTTCTCGCCGCAAGTGTTCTTTTGCAAAGTCCCCCTTTTCGCGGTGAGTCATCACATATATCTGCCCCCTCTGTCTCCTTCACATTATTACTTCAAATTATAGAATATAGTAATATTGCAGGAGTTCAGTCCAATTTCTTTGCCCTTTTTTTCTTACATTTTCGGATATTTTGGCACCATATATTTCGATTGTTTTGCACTTGTAGCCCGTCAGCATCTATCTTTATCTACTGAATAAAGCCTAATTATTCTCATCTCCATTTTTTATCTTCATTATGGTGTTCACCAGTATCTAATATAAACACACACGAAGAACTTTATATACGGTTACTTAGAATTAACATGCATTGCTTCTTTTACACCCTGTTCATACCATCTTTGATCCTCGTGTAAGATAATCACATCTTTGCTGTAAAAGTATGTTTGGTGGAACTTAAATGTTGGAAAATCGCGGAACATACGAAACATGAATTCTGGATGAACTGTAACATTGAAGTATGAAGAAAAAATAGTATCTGCTTTCAATATGACAAGTTATAAAGTAGGCTGAACGATTTAGATACAGTATTGGTGGAGTCGCTTGGCATGATAATCACAGGCGGCATGAAACAGCCCTTTTAATTAGAATCAATTTATGTATATATATTATACATGAGCTCAAATTATCTAATTATATATCTAATAATGATAAACAAGTACAATATGTGAGAGATTTAAGGCTTATTCAAGTTAATTCCTCTAAAATATGAAAGCCTTTAAAATATGTTGGCCGCCCACATGTAGCTCATCGTAGCATATCTGATGTTTACTGTTGTATACATCTGATATGTTACAATGAGCAACATGTACGAACCGACAATTGCATCCTTTTGACGCGGCTGTCCACATATCTGTCTTATACGTGGACTTGTTTCCTTTTGAGATCAACAAAGCATTAATAGCACAACCAACTCGGAGATTCCATCTAAGGTATTATATACATGAATATTGAAAAACATATAAACTGTTTTCTTATTCTTTTACTTTTATCGTATTTTACTTTGCTTCAATGCAACTCCCTGTCAAATCGCCACATACTTGGAAGAAACACATCCTTTGAAAAACAGGAAGAAAATGAAATTCTCTCAGAAAATAAAAATCTCTTACATAATTGGAACGGATTTTTTTTTCAAATTAAATTTACCATCGTTAAACTAGTATAAGCTAATAATGAAACATACCATGTCATGTTTGAACATGAAACAATTAAGAACCTAAATTGTTTTAAATATATCCAATTACTCAGCAGACTAGCCTACAAGCAACATTACGTATATAATGGCATATAAATCAACATCGACAAGTTGCGGATATTCTAAGTATTCGGTCGTATTTTGTAATGGTACATATTTTATAACACATAAAGGTCCTTATAAATAAGGGTCTTCATAAAATAAATAGACCTAACACGTAAGTTAGACTCCGGACTAAATTTACTTGATCCGTTAAACAATATTTATTGGAAAAATCCCAATTAAAGTTTGTAATGGAATACTGCAACTGGTTTGAAATAGCGTATCAGTTTTCCCTTCAAAGTGTTGTTTAACTAGGTCAGTGACCAGTGGTGTTTTAATGTCGTCTTTACTTAATTTCGTAAAGAATCTCGGGGGATTCACAAGCTTTATGCCAAAATTACTCCATTGATTACATCAAGTAGGTGTTTAAGATGCGCATAAATCATCATGGATAAAGTATTGTGATTTGATTTTCATCATTATTAACTCAAAATAATCTCTTATACATTTCATTAAGGTATATACATGGTTTCGCAGAGTTTATTAACCCTCGCGTAATGCTTAATAATCAATATCAACGACGGAAGTAAGTGTTATTGACCGAATGCCACATTTGTTATCTTTTGCAATTTGACGAAGCTTAAGTCTGTTTGTGTTAAGCAGAAATTTATTATTATATTTCAGAGATTATGCACTTCTGATCTCGATATAACAACCTTTAATTGATCAGTGTAGAGCAAGAAATTAAATTTCTACGGCTTACAACTAAAACGGTTGCTAAATTAAACAGAGTATCTGACATTGCGTAAATCGGCAAGTTTACCATTTTGCCATTCGGTCAAACCTGTTCATGGAATATACATATATTTCAATGAACTTCAATATGTTGTATGATATGTGTATAATGTATGATATCTAGTATATAAAGCAAAGTCAAGAAAATTCAACTTACAACAGCATTTGGCTCCCTAACTAAAATGACGCCAGTAAGTATTTATATAGAATATTGAATGAAATTGGCATGTTCTCGCTATACATTTTACGTATTAAATCATAACGTTTTAATGCATTGTTACAGTAAAGCACCAATACCGTACCTGTCAAAATGCTTGTGTACTTAAAACAAAGCAACTTTTTCATTTTGAAAACATCTTATTAGCTATACTCTAAAACTTGATTAAGCAATTATTTGCTTTTTTAAACTTGTTATACTGTATGCGATTACAGCAAATTGTCTAAAAGGTTCATTTTTACATATTTATAGTCGCGGATAAAATTTCAATTCAGTGAACTCTCTGTATATCAACATACATCATTTGGGTACCTTGTTCAGTATGTTGTGATAAGATTGATAAACAACACAACGAGCTTAATTATGTTGACAGTGAATACAGGATGAACTAATTTGTAACTTTAAGCTAACATAGGAGGAATAATAATATCTGCTTACAATATGGCACACTGTAAAGTGGGCTTAATGATTTTAAATGTCAGTTCTGTTATTTTTTCATAAGTATTGGAAATTGAATATATAAAAGACAAATATAAAAAGAAATATATTATAGAAAAAGAAAGGGGCTTATTATATTATATATTTATATCCCGGAGCTAAATTGTCTAGTGATTTGATAAGGAAAAAAACATATGTGGGATTTTAAAGAATAACACCAGTTAATAACTCCATACATTGCGAGTTATTACTCTACTATTTTGTCCTTAGAAAGTTTTTTCCATAATTATGTGTATCTAAAGATAATTAAACGAACCTTCTTTTACATATAATTGTCTTCTTATTTTCCAAATGTGCTTTTGTAGCTTACTTTGTTAATTTGTATGTAGTAGTCTCCGACATCAGTGTACATTTCAAAAGTAGTGAAGGTCCAAGACTAATCTCCCGATTGTGAGCACGGGTTCATAAAACATGTAAAGGTATTATTGTCAAACCAAAATTAGCTGTAGAATATTGAAACATAACATGTCATGTTGAAACATGAAACAATGAAGAACTTGAATCGTTTATAAAAAAT
>JXSR01S038208.1:1095-11649 GCA_000969725.1 Ophiothrix spiculata
CATAATCAAGCCTACGGCGTCCATCTTGGAAAATCAAAGCTGTGGCCTGGTTGTGGCCTGGTTACAGCCGGCCGCGCATAGTTGTAAGCGCCATGGTATCTTTTTTGGTGAATGGCCATAAATGCCTGTAAGAACACACACCACCAAAAGATCGCCTATACATTCATATGCAAAACAGCCTCCAGATCATGGCAGATATCTTGGCTATAAAGCAACTGGTTGCTTTAACTCTTGGATTTATTTTGAGATTATAATCTAAAAGAGCCCACAAAGGGAAAAAAGTATATAGGGTAGCCTTGATAATTTTTTGCTAGGTCGCCTCGAATGTAGGATATGCTCAAAATTTAATTTTCTCTAAATCGCTACAAAATTTCTCTAGACACTGAACATCTGTCCTCAAATTTTACAAAAACAGCAAAATTATAGTAATCTTGAACCAACCTGACTACATTTGACCCACAGAATATGATTCAAAAGAAATTTGATCAAAAAACCTAGTTCCCGCTATTTTTGAAGCTTTTAATTTAGAGAGGGCAACCAAACATTTGCTTTCGCATTGCTGTGTAAGGGCCAAAAGCCTGTATTTAGTGATGTGTGTCCTTAATGTAATATTGTGGCCTAATTGTGCTCCAAAGCCTTAAAACCAGATTCCTTTTATCCGTTTGCGGTGCGGTTGCGGTGCGTTTTGCACTGTAAGGGTACTGGTAGTGGTATTGAATCTCGACTTAAACCTGATACATCATGTGGCAAATTCCACTTAAAATGAAATTTGTTTGAGCTCAAGCAAAAAATCAGCTTTTTTATTCGACCACATAAATACTAGTACGTTTTTCAATCATATTTTTGTTACTTGGTACTTCCCAAGTATTTCCCAATCAAAAAAAGTTTTTGTACCCGTACATGAATGAGCACATGTTTTGTTTCAAAAACGTCACAAACGTTACCAAAAAATTACTGTAACACCAAAATGTCACAAACGTTACCAAACGTTATACAACTCAAAACAATGCATTAACATGAATCCGGACCATAGAAATTCCTACCATTTGTATGAAATATTTGAAAATATGTTGCCCATCATCGATTCTGTGTAAAGTGCACTAATGTGTAATCTTGAATCTTGAACCTGTGTAAAGTGCAATAAAAAAATCGCTATCACTTCAGAGAATATGTACTTTGAAGTCATTTGTAGCAAAAATCTATTTCCATGCGATGTCACAAACATTACCGAACGTTACATTGACTTTACTCAGGATTTCGGCAATCAATTTAATTTTCTAACATCTACATGTCTTGACCCAATTCAAGGCTTGGATGGGACGTTAAGTAAGACGTGTTGTCATCAAGAGATTTCTTTCCATTAACTATTATTAGCAAGCTCATGGAATCGAAAAGAAAAATATACAAATGTATATGGTGAGGCCATTCTCAAGAAATTAACTGCACTTAGATCTATCATCAGCCGCACAAATTGTTGACAATAGAGTCGATTCTATTTTGCATTACACGCAGAAATATGAGGACAATAGTGCGATTCTCTTATGTACTGTTCAAAGTGACGTATTTCCTGATATGACTGGTTCGTGTCATGTCGGACCAATAACTGTCTACGGAGTTGATGTTGGAGATATAGTGCATCCTCCGTTACTGCAAGACATTTCAATGGAACAGGAATTAGATGAAACAGAAGACGAATTAGATTCTTCAACTTGGTCAACTGACGCAGAAAACTGTGCCGACGCATGTTCTATATTAAAATCCTCAGTTTTGTATTGGATTGTCTCTACTAGTATTGCTTGTATTTTTGCTCTCATATTCTTGCTGATAGGAATTGCACTATACATAAAGTACAATCGGATGTCCGGAACTCTCAGCCGACAGACGTATTTGACTAGACAACCTGTATCGGAAGATTTATATGAAAAGACAGAATATATATTGAATGATAGAAAGACGTACATGACTGTAGCTAAACATGAACTACAAACTCTACAAGCAGGGACTGTGATTTATAGCAGCCCGCAACCAGAACCATACACGGTCAGTATTCGATAAACACTTTTATTTGTTGAGAGCAATAAATAGGCAATCAGAAATGTTAATTCTTGGTATACTAGTAAGTAATTTTATTCAACATAGGACTCCATGGTATCTTTGTAAAATAAAGTGTTACCTAAATGTCCACTATGAAATTTCAACCAAAAGCTTATCATCAAAACGGCTAAGTTAAACTGGAACAACAGAAGCATATTTGACCAATACTGGAATGGAATGTGTGTACCAGTATTGTAAAATGTTTTTAACAATACTTGAACAAATACACTCCCAAAATTGTTCAATACTGGAATGTCCTAGAATTGACCAATATTGGTATATACCAGTATATGGGTCCTAAAGTATACTTTTCCCAATTATTAATGTATTGATAAAATAATTCGTTAACATATCTTTAAAAAGGTTCATTTGAATTGTTGTAACAAATGATATACAAGTTAATTTTAACAAATACGTAGAAGTAGTGAGCAGGATGTTATACTTACATATAAGTGACGTTTCACTCCTGAGGTATACACTGGAAATTAAAGTTAATTTAACGCTAAAATTCACATTTTATGGCTAACACTTTTGCGTGGAAAAATGGAACATTATTAACACGTTGGGATGTTAAAAATATTAACTCACAACACGTTTTTTTTTTCTCTTTCAACCTCAAAGAGGTATAGCTTTTGCCCTTTATTCTTATTTTGACATAACCGTTTGACATGTAACTTGTTTGTTGAAAGTACCATAAATATTTTATCTTAAAATTCTTTAATTGATCAAATAGAGCATCTTGCAATGCCTTTGTCTGAATTTCTGTCCTTAATTTTTTTGAAGATTTGGTGTCAAGATCATACAAATTTTTGATTTCCTGCATAAATAAACAAAGTAATTGGCGATATTTTTTTTAGTTTCATTATATAATTTTTGATTTATAAACAGCAAAGGCTGCTAGTTCAATCATAATATTTGCAAACACATAAGATTTTTGTTTGATTAATATTCCATCCAAGAATAAAATAAAACAAAATTGTCAAGTGATATTTCAAATTAATAATGTTTTGAAGCATGGATAATAAATATGAACATCTTGACAAGGATTGCTTATTATATTTGAATTTGTAGTTCCCGGCGGTATATGACATCTTAAAAGGTTTTGAAGATATCATATACCGCTAGACACCATTCCACGTTAACCACAACCCTATTTGTGTAAATTGAGGGTCGTAGAAGGATCATTTTGTGCTTTGCTTCATAGCATTCTCTTGGCGCAGTCAAGCGTGACCAAGACATTCAATCCCCTGCTCATCATCCTACTGCAGATAAATATTCCATATGACTACACAACTTGAATAGAGTAGATAAGTTTTTTTTTTTAATTTGACCTAAAAATCTCATGTTTGACCCATTTCTGTTGGTTGTTGGTCCCCATTGTACATGAGAAAACTGATCACATTCGGAGTTTAATTTCACACCAACAAGATTATCTATCAAATCTAACCAAAATCAACATAAGGTTTTAGAAAGATTCATCATAAATTGACCTTTACATAAAAAATTGGTAAAATATTTCTAATCAAACTTTATGAGCAACCGTGTATATGTGTTAATAAAGCAAGTTTATCATGTACGTGGTCGCCATTTGGGATTTTATGGGCATGATGAGTCTGATCCGACGGACCTAACAATGACTCTACGTCCAATACCGCCAACCACAGACCGGGCCATTTCCTGATCATAGCTAACTCTCATATATGACTTTTCATGCTTTGTCATGTTGGCAATTTATAGAATATTTTTAGATGGGTTATTGGAAAATTCAGTAGGGTTGAAGGTGCTTGTTGCATGTGATGTATTGGTTTGCCAAAACCAAATAAGGCATTAATAATAAAAGTTATATAAAAAAACGTTTTCTTATGTACGTTTAATTTTACCTTTTCGTTGTGTAAGGCACTTGATGAAAATAACCATTAATGCTGAAAATTCACATATTTTTTACGATCCCAATTCATTAGACAAATATCAAGTGGTTTGTTTTTATTTTAGCTAAAATTGAAGCTCCTGGTCAGTCTATGGCTGTATTATTAAGTTATTTAGTTTGTTGCTCCTTCACTAATATTTGGTTAAGACTCACACGCTTTTATAAGGGGAATAAAAGGGGAATTTTCTACCAGTATTTCAGTTGCCCTAGTTCATATCATATCAATTCATAATATGAACAACGAAAATAGTTGAAATATATAAAAAGTTGCCCCTAGTTCTTATGTCATTGAAAAGTTTACCATCCTTTCCTTAATGATATTTGACAATTTCCCTCTGGTCCTTCAACATTTGCCTCTGATTTAGGAAAACTGCTCCCGGTTCTCGTAACCTTAAATATATGTTAAAAGCTTGTTTGGTAAGCCATAAGAAAAAAAAATCATATGCTACTGGTTGTTGGTCAAAGTATCTCCACTTCACGTACAAAAACAAATCAGGGTGCTTCTTCATTAGATGATTGTTGTTTTCACCACATTAATACACGTCAAGAAAGGTTTCAAAATGCTTGGAGGAACACACTGGATCAAATTGTAAGTAGCTCAAAAGATTTTTGTCATTTGGTAGGTTTCCCTATACCCAGTTGGTTCAACTTAAAATTCCCTAGATACAAAAATGTATGTTTTTCTGTCATTCTATTGTCCTAGTTGTAGTCTGTTTAAAGCGGCCCATACACGATCAATTTTATTGTGCAATATCGACTATTGTGCAATATTATTGATCGTGTATATACGATATTGATGGATTGCGCAATATATTGAAGAAATCTAATCTACTTTGATTTTTATTGACGTTTGCACAATAATATTGTCTCGTGTATTGTAACTGTCAATATTATTGTGCAATCAAATCTCAGTCTGCATAGAAAACGCATTGGGTCATCATAGTAATTTCAATATCCATGACCTTATCCGTCGACGTCCTGCATTCGAATGACGGGTTTATTGCGCAATATAATTGAATCGTGTGTGTCCTAAAATATTATTGACAATATTCATATCAATAACATTGCTTCAATAAAATTGATCGTGTATGGGCCGCTTAAGGTAAGTTTCCATTGCAACATTTCACCCCTCGTCCAAATTTGTTTTGGCTTGTTTCAACCATTGGTTCCTTCCAGAATACATCCCTCCCAATACATCTGTACATATTTTCGCTTCTCCCATTCATTTTAATGTGATTTTCTCGATTTGTCAAGGTTCACTCTTTTATGATTTTAATGTTCTAATCCGAGAAAGTGTATTAGCGCTATCTACTTCCATTGCCTTGCCATCAGTGAGTTCTGGTATGTACATTTTAGTTTTCAGCTCATATCTGCTTTCGCACGTTATTCTCCAGGTGCTACAATGCTTCCTGCATTTCAAAACTAGGAAGATCTTATACCAAAATGGCAATAAGTTTCATCAGCACAAAATCTCTAAAAAAAAATTTTCCCAAGTTTCCATTCAAAATTCCTTCCTTCCCTAAAGTCTGCCTAATTGCAACCCTCTATAACTAAGCAGTACTTTCATTCATGATTTTTAGCCAAATTTGCTACATTTATCCAAAATCTCAGGATATGTTATATACATATACAACTTTAATTTTCTCTCTTTCTTTCCATGAACTACATTTATCTATTTCCAACAACCTGTCTTGTCGCAAGTTTTTTATATTGCTTTTATCTGAGTGACCTATTATAGACCCATGACTATAGACCATTTCTATAAATGTATTTTCACCAATGAGGGATATTGGCACTCATAAAGAGGCCAAGTAGGGCATCACATGACTGATTGACACCCTCGGCAACGAAAATATGCCAATCATAGGAATGGTCTGTTTTGCATTTTTTTAAAATAAAAATGCATCTAAATACATAGTACATTTTTAACCTATAATTCAATGCTTTTTAACGTTTTAAATTTTAAACATTTTTCTCAATGTCCTGAAAATCTTGCGTTAAAGAATGCTTAAACAAAATTAATGTAAGGGTCCCTTTGTTTAACTCTCTACATTGAAAATCCACACACGCAAAAGTGAATGTTCCATAATTTTGCGCATGCGTAAACATTTACTTCAAATAGAATAACCTTGAATTCCCTTCGTACATTGGCGTATACATTGTAGTTCGCTGGTCTAGCGGTATAGCTTGACTTTTATTTTGAAGACAGTGGGTTCGAGTCCCGTCATAGTCGTTTTGATAAATTTCTCTTTGTTTGCGAAGCGTTTTGATATTTTTCTATTTTAATTGTCACAAATGAATTAAAAACATAATTAATATACAAAAAGGTTACTTTTCAGCCAGAAAAATGTATGTCTTATTCATATGAGTGGAGCGTGGCCGAGCGGTTAGAGCACTTGAATCTGATGCAAGAAGTTGGATCGTCGTACAGTGTTCGAGCCCTGCTCGCGCCAAACTCTTTGTTCCCCCGAGCAAGACACTTGACTCGAATTTGCTCCTCTCGACCTAGGTGTATAAATGGGTACCGGCCTTGGCTGGGGAACTAACAGGTTTGTTGTGCAGTGAACTAGCGACCCGCTCACAGCAATTCATATAACCTGGCCCAATCGCTATGAAAAGGAGATGGGCACCTCTGGATGCACTGAAAAGTGTCACCACCCAATTTACTTTTTTTTACTTATTCATTAAATTTTACATGAAATGCATTATATTTCAACGCAGCGAGCGAGGCAGCGGTGCCATTCAAAATACTAGCTATGAGCTTCATGCACGTTACTGACGTCAGAGGATGACCCGTCGTGACAAAAGGTAGTAGTTATCGAAATGTTGATGCCTAGTTATCGCAATACAAATTGCAGGCAAGTATGAAGAGCCGATATTAGGTATCTTTCGTACATCACATCCACGTATTTTCTTCCTCTCGTTATTTCTTCACTTAACAGGCAACATATATATTTCAAATTTCATCAATCTGAGGTTTCATATTTCTACTAGCAGGATCAATCCAACTGACGACGTGTTATCTTTTAAAACAAAATTGATGTAAAGGGTTCAATTTTAGTTGCTATGAAGTCTCAAAATCGCTGTTTTTTATCGAAAATGTCGTATAATGGTGCTTTTTAACAACAGCAAAAATGTACACGCATTGTATTGGAAAAACTCCAAATTTTCATACCCCTGTTCCAAATTTGCATTTGCTTTCACCTTTTTCAGATAGTAAGGTTCAAAGTCAGCTTTTTACGCAGGTCATGTTTAAAAAAAATCTCGCGACCATTTGTTTCTCGTTTGGCGAGACTTGGATTTGCACAATGAGGTCGTTATAAACTTGGCACTACACAAGACCGTAGCCAGGGGTAAGGTGCGATGGGGGCGTCGCATCCCCCTAAAAAGATTGATAATGTACAAAAAGATCCCCCAAAATTCTCTAAATATCCACTAAAGAACACCTAAAGCACCAAAACACGTAAATGTAGGTCATTTTTTAACACTTAAGGGGGGGGGGGGGTTCATATGGACCCTGGATTTTGTCGAAAACGCAACATGAGCCGATAAGGCTGTTTTATGTAATTGTCAAGTTTTGGTGCAAAAAATATTCTAATCGTTCGCGTCGTTTTTGAGATAATCAGCATAAACTAGTAAAATGATGACGCTGTTCAAATTTTGTTTTGTCCCTAAAACCGAAACGAAACTACTTTCTCATTTGTTTTTATTTCATCAATATATTTGTAATTATAATTATGTTGGTGTATCACTGTGTACAGTTTTAAAGATAAATAATACGGAGAACATTGTTTTAAAGCGATCAAAACCCAGGGTCCATATGGACACCCCCCCCCTTGTGCACCAACGGAATTCTAAAACACCTTATGCACTTAAGTGTTAATTCTACACAAAATGCTTGGAAACCATTTTGTTTTTGTTTGTTACTTTGTCAAAACCACTAACATTAGTTTAGAGTCGTCCAAAACGAAAATGTGTCGCCCAAAAGGTCAATTTTTGGAAAATTTGCGGAAAATACAACTTCCGCACTTCCCTTGAAAAGATCAAGGCTGCAGGCCGGGCCCTATATTGTGTCCAAAAATGATACGCATCGTTGCAGCTTTCAAGTGGAACAGAGGTTGGACCTTGGTTTAGGCATAGACAACTTTCTGGAATACGGGCCAATTTCAGACTCTATTGATCAATTTGTAAAGTTCATGTCATTTGATGTCGCAGGTGATTCTTAATAGTATCTTCTTATAAGTTATTGAAAAATGTCAAAAATTAGTTGGCCCTGTTCCATCCATTCCTTCAAATACCACCACTTACATAATTATTAACAATCACAGGGACTAACAAAAAGATGATAGAAGATGTCCTGAGGAAACCAGCAATTACCTGAAGATGTTTGTCTGTTCCAGGTAAAGCTTATAACATCAAAAGATTTTCGACGACCGCCCCACTTGAAATGAGCATTATCTTCAACCTTTTTAACCTGTCGAACAATTAGCTGCGATTCTTTTCCCAACAAAAGTAAAGTAACGTTAGCTTGGAAATCGGGAAACATTTCAATGCTTTCTTTACCACATACTAAAAGGGTTCCCGAGAGTGTTAAGACATCCTCCTTGGTTAAAGTCTCCACACAGCTCAGATTCCATTCATACTGTTTTATAATATTTGAAAATGAGAATACTTTATCCCCAAATCCATAAATTATTGATTTCTCGGGGCAATGTGGTATTACCTTCCAACCAATATTATTTTCAATACCTCTTGTGTAATAATGGGATGTCTTCCCGCCTGATTTATTTGACTCTGCTGCAACAGGTTGGGTCATCTTTCCAATGATTTGGTACATACAAGTTTCATTCAGTATTTCTTTTAGAACATCAGGAGCTACATCCTTTGCGAGGGTTGAATAATAAACCTTTTTAAGTTCTTCTGGTGTCATTTGTTTGAAGTCAACATTTGAGAGAAGTTGTTTGATGACGTCAAGTGAGCAATTCTTCTGAGATACAGTCCAAGATTGAATAGCATCGTAAATGTCAAATTCATTTGGTGTGACAATATATTCGCTTTTAAGAATGGTCATTAGATGCTCGTTGGAAAGTGAACACCATCGTCTGGCTCCTGAAGCCGCTTTGAAGTTATATCTAATCACGTTACAACATTCTTGTACCATGCCTTCATTTTCTAGTAGGGACCAAGTGCGGAACCAAGTAACAACATCTTCTACAGATCCTCTTTCAACTATGTTTGTCAAAACCTTCATTGATTCGGATAATAATTCTGGAGCATATTTGTCGAACAGTGTTAATACATGATATGCAGAGTCTGGGTTGAGTATAACTGACCCCGTATACATGCTGCGAAGAAAGGACCCAAAAACATCTTGACACTTTGGTGAGTCGTACAGTGTGATTTCTTTTCGCGACGATTCCATCCAATCTCCGCCATAAAACATGCGGTGGAAATATTTACTTGATGTAGCTAGAATTAATCTATGCACATGAAAACGATGATCGCCCACGACCAGAGTGACGTCAGAAGTGGTTTCATCATTGAAGAGTTGTCCAAATCTGCCTAGAAGTGAGTCCTTTTGGTCAACTTGCTTCACATCAACTTCATCATGAAGCTCTTTATGTTCAGGTTCTGCAGTAACTTGCAAAGCACATGTGCCCGATGTTTCCTCCATATCTTATCAGGTAAATTTGTTTTTGTCAGTCTAAGTCTCTTGTAATGTTACCTGAAAAGAGAAAAATGCACTAACATTTACATATAGTGGAGTGCCGTACCCTATATACACAACGGGCCTCGTACGTACAACACTTTGATAAACTATTTTAATAGATATCATAATGGCCTGCTAAAATGCGTCTGATTAACACTTCATATGGACCCATGATTGTGTTTTTCGCGCCAAACGCGACGACGCAACATAACCCAAAGCTGTTTTATGTTTGTATTCAAGGTATGAGTTGCCTTTTTTGGTGCAAAAACAAAACAATCAAATCGGTCGGGTCATTTTGGAAATAGCATAAACATAATACGCATAAACTGATAAATAGATGACGCCTTCAAAATATTGTTTTGTCCCGAAAACCGAAACGAAACAACTTTTTTAAAATTTTAATTTCAGCAATGTATTTTGCAGTACTGTATTTCGTAATTTTGTATACAGGGTGTCCCAATAAACATTGTTCATGGCGCTGATTTTCTCAGAAGTTAGGCACTCTAGCGAACTTAAAGTGATACATTCTAAAGATCACTGTTTTGTTCATCATCGTATAAAATTTTAAGAAGATCTATTGATGCAAACCAGATATATCATAGATTCTGTCTGTTTGTACCTTTTTCCGTCTGCACAATGGGATTCCTGTCGTTAAGCATGTTCACAAAGAACATAGAAAGGGTCTTTGCAACATTAACAGTTGAATAGTGTAGAGCAGTGGTGGGCAACCTATGGCCCGCGGGCCGCATGCGGCCCGCGAGCTCTTTTTGTGCGGCCCGCCAAGCCCACAAAGGGAAAAAAACAAAGGATCAAATTTTTAAGG
>JXSR01S038213.1:58523-70773 GCA_000969725.1 Ophiothrix spiculata
AAAGATATCTATGGTGGGTGCTGTATTGGCCTAATGTGATACAGCACCCAAAGATAGATATTTTCCGTATTGCGTAAGAACAAACAGGGGGTAACTAATTTATCACTTGGTGTAGGCATGGATCTTATTATTAAAACGTAAATTATGCAGAATTATATTTCAAATTTACCTTAATTGTCTTCATAAATGGTAAAAGTCAACCAAGCAATACGGATTTGCCAAACAGGTAATATATAACCTTATTGCACGGTTTAAGGATAAGTGTGCGTGTGCGACTTTTGTAAGCGCGCAATAAAAACACATCACACGCAGTCATCCCTGCATGATAACTTTTTGATTACGCGGCCAAGGTTATTTTTAGACTTAAAATATGTAATACGGCTAAATTAAAAATTGGCTTTCGACCAATGGGATTCAAGGATTTAAGTCAACCAAGTGATAAACTCTGAAACCAGCTTTAGTTGACAATTGGCAATTCTACTTCTGCACCTTCAACTCTTGTCACATCCTGTCTTTTGCTAATCATTTTGAATTGCTGTAGCTTAATCATGTCCACTCTCTGATGTCATCAAAACACTTCTCTTTTAAACTTTTTCCTTTTTCTTTTCCTTACACCACATGCCGCCTTCTTCTTCTACCATTAAGTTCAGACCTCTTAAAAGAGTATAGTCGAACTGCCTTGAATAGTTTGCAAAGCAATCCCACTACCATTGCCTCTGATAACCATAAAACTTAGTATTGTTTTCAGTCACAACTGCGTCTCATTGCACGCTAAACTCTTGGACAAAATTCCTCAGACAAAATCAGTGGCGTAACCACCAATTACAGGGTACTGATTGCATTCGTAAACAATTGGCCCTGTACTCTGGATGTTTTACATCGTCCGATGAATTGTGACGCCGACCATATAAGACTGGACAGGACTGAATTATTTTTGAACTACCCTAGATCTAGAACTATATCAGGCAGGCAACTTTTTAAAAGTTACACTCTTTGCAAGAAATTCATTAAAGATGGTACATTACTCAACTTAGACTCGAGGAAAATTAACCCAAGTATAAACTGACAAATTCTCATTTATTATTTGTCCTATCATAGATTCTGTCAAGAATCTATGGTCCTATCATCATAATTATATCATCTCTTACGGTACACAGTGAGCTTTTGACGAACGTGTACCGATTGACCTTTCCACGATCGAAAGAAAACAATACCATGCAAAATTTCCCGCCGGCACTCATTCCCCATAAGTAACACCGGTCGATCTACCGAGGTAAATTGTCAGATCGTCAAATCAACCTATTTTCAAGTAATATTTTGAATGAAAAATTTAGAATTCAGTTCATTAAATGTTCTAATAAATACCCGAAAGAGTTTTTTCAATTTTTTTTTTACAAAACTCGCAAAAATTGAGGTGACATTTTCCTCGCATTCCGATCTGTGAGTCGCCATTTTGTTATGTATTGCGCATGTGTAAGCGTGATAGTTAGTAGTTTATGAAGTTATGAACATCGCCATCTAGTGACAATGATGATAATTAAACAAACAAAGTTCATTTTTCTCGATCGAAGCGCAACAGGATTTTGGAAATTGTACTAAGTTGACGTCATAGTCTAGGTGCGAGATAAATCGCGCTGCTCTTGGGAATTTAAGGTGCGCGATGGCGCGCGATCGCTCTCGCGCGCCTCAAAAGACAGTCCCTAGCTAAGATCATTAAGCATCTTTGTAATACCCTTAATCATGTCTTGTTATGTAAAAAAGCACCAAACATCTGTGTAAAACCTCTAATTTTATAGTATACAAAGGTCATCAATTGTGTCTGTAAATCCTCCAGTCATATTCTAATAATCTAACAAGATCACCAACTGTTTACAAGTGTAAAATATCTAATCATCTTTCATAATAAGATCGCCACAAAACATCTACTCTTATTTATACTAAATGAAGATAGTTACCCCATAACCTTGATTAATATTAGTTATTAGGTGAAATGGAGGTATGATATGGGAAATTAAAAAGTGTCGTCCCCAGGTGAAGCTCAGCTGATCGTTGATATGACTCTGAATTTGCAGTAATTTCTCATGACATGCACCTAATAACAAATTTGTCATGCCACTAAGTCAATTATGATTATCAAACTATTTATTTATGTATTCGTTTATATATTTATCTGTAATTTGTTTAGTTTTATTTCACAAAAATTGACAAAAGCAAACTTCTTTTGATTATTAACATTTTACTCAATATAATAATGTGTATCTCTACAAATGCAACATTCTGACGCACTCATGGACATGATATAAAGCCAAGGAATTTTTATAGGGGAACTGGTACTCGTCGCCATTTTAATATCACCGCTGTGTAAATCCTATGGGACGGCAGCCATCTTGGATTGTCGCTCATGGAGGGTGAGTTATTGTACCTCCGGCATTTTACGGCTCCACGTGCCACACTTCGAGAGTCTTCGCAACGGATTAGCAGGAAAATTGGCATACTTTGATCAGAGCAAGTTGCAATACACGCTACTTGAAACACAGACACGGTTTACGCGTGAAACAAAATGCACACGCTGTATATGCGTCAAGGGAAGATTTACGCGATCTGCCTGGATATCGGGCCAAACTCCGAATATGTCCGGAGGTACAATAACTCTGCTCCAAGAGCGACACAAGATGGCAGAGAAAAACAGTTCCCCTATAAAAATTCCTTGTATGAAGCATATTGACGAGCTCAGGGGTATACAAAATATATCAAATATGGTCATGAACTCTTTAAGTAGTATGATAAAAGAACCCATCTAGCTTCACTTTTTTCACAAATTTTTTTTAGCAAATTAGCAAATTTTCATAGTCAGCATTTATAAAACAATACTTTTTTCACAATGTCTGGATTTGAAAGTGTTCTTGTGATCAAGAGTACAGGGAAATTAATTGAACAGATTTCACTAAATGCATGCATCAGATAACATTTTTTTTTTTGATATTTCCTTATTTTTCATAATTGTTTAGTTACATGGCTTGGCATCTGGTCTGAAGTCGTTCATGACGTGGGCATCCCATGGTTTTATAGACTGGTGTCGGCAGTCTTGTGGTGGCCATGGATTTCTTCTTAGCAGTGGATTGCCAGCATTATCTGCCAAGTTTTCTGCTTCCATAACCTACGAAGGAGAGAATAGTGTCATGATTCTGCAGACGGCAAGGTATTTGTAATTATTGCTTTTAACATATAGACCATTCCTATAATTGACATACTGGGTAAATCCACAGAATCAGACGGGGAATTGGAAATCAGAACAAGGCCAAGTATGATATGACCCTACTTGGCTTCCTTCTGAGTTCTTATTCCCTGTCCGATTCTGTGGATTTACCTCATCAATGGCATAAGTGCAACCATTTTTTATGAGGTCATTGTGTGAATTCTGAGGTGATTGTTTTGGACACAGGTATTTTTCTGAGGGAGCGCAGCTCCCAAAGAAAAATACCGAAGTCCAAAACAATCACCGACGAATTCACACAATGACCGAAAAATAGATGGTTCGCAGTTATCACTGTCATTAATAACCGCTCTTTTGACATTTTAATGCATTTTATGAAATACTTTATTAAACTTATTTCTTACTTAAAGGTCTACTTATCCCTATAAAATAATTTTGATCGTCCAGACATGACGATTATCGCGTAATATGATAAACGCGTGTGTGTGGGGTGCATACGCTCCTGTGTCTCAGACAGACTCATGAATTCATACAGATACTCAGGAGTGCTACATGGGCTCAGACTTGGTTTAGTTCAGTTTAGTTTTTATTGGGACTTACAACTATATACAATACAATAATAAGCATCAAAATAGATACACTACAATACAATATTACAAAAGCTGCAGAAAATAAAACAGAGTCACATGTCACAACAACCAAAGTTGTAAGGTCAGGATTGCCCATAAAAGCCCAGCAAATGCATATGCAGGCTTATTGCCAATTGGGTCCCCAAAACAAAAATGGCTGTGGGCGCATGGAGAACTGAACAATACATTTTAAAAAAAACAATAAGGAAATAAGCCTACATACGCAGGAAGTCATCCGACTCATGTTTAAGATCAATTTCAGACAGGTGCTTTTTGACTGCTTTTTAAAATTCCAATTTACTTCCCAAAGACTGAATTGTAGGTGGTAAGGCATTCCAGTCCGCTATTGCATTATAAAAGAATGTTTTTGATGCAATGCCAGTCACTCTTGGGACAATAAAATTGAAGCTACTTGAGCAGGTACGGTAAGAGTGTGAAGTTGCAGCCCTTTTGAAATGTTTGGTGAGGTACGGTGCTCCATTAAAGATTTTAAAAACATGATTGAGGCGTAATTGTTTCACACGGCCGAGTGAACTGAGAAATTAAATGGAATTGCAGGTCAATTGATCAACATGAGTCCTTGGGGGTAAATTAAGATTGAAGCGAAGAGTTTTATTTGGGATAATTTGTAATGAAAATTAAATGATTCAAAGCATGGGCTCATGGACCAGGCAGACTTGTAATGTGTATAGAGACTTGATCATCTGCTGATATGGAGTCTTTAGATGCTGCATTTGGTGTGTATTAAAGATAGACAGTGTATCAACAGACAGTGAGCAACAGACTCTTGAGCACTCTTTGGTCCAGATTCACAAAAGTTATTCCAGGAATAACTTTATTCCCAGATTTTTCATTCTTGGATTCGAGATAGCCCATAGTCCTGCACTAAGTTGAATTTTACAAAGCCTGCAATAACTAATTCGTTGAATATCTTTGTTGTTGATTTGCGAATACCAAATGACTACATCAATGGAATGAAAATAATGCTATTCCTGGATTCAAGTTATTTCTCTTTTGTGAATATGGACCCATGGGATTTACTGGACTCTTGACACATTCTAACCAATCTGGCTTGCCTTTGTAATCCTTAGACTTGACTCACACTAGTATTGCTTTAGGGCAAAAAACCCAAAACAAACAGAGATGTAAATAATCTTGCCTTTAGTGTAAAATAAGAAAGAAACTGTATAGATTTATGATTAATCCTAACTCGCGCAAATAATGCATGGTTTTGAAAGTAAGAGGTGAAACCACTCTTTTTCAACCCCCTCCCCCCCCCCCTTCTGTGGAGATGGGCAAGAAACACAAAATCACTTTTGGTCAGTTACAGCTTTGGCCAAAGCAGACCCTTAATATATATCAGAGTTTTTAAACTCTGATATATATATTACAGTTCTTAAAAGTTCAATACACTGTTCAATACAGCTCATGGATACCCCCTCTATTAACCGTCAAAAGAAGTTTGTTAGGACTCTGCTGTGTGCTTTGCACACTCTGATTCCAGATGGTGATTGGTGTGCTTCGTGACTGATTGTAAATACCCTGGTATATGTTACAGTGCCACGTACTTTGGTCGGCAAAGGGTCTATGAACAGTTGGGTCTATACTCTTGTATTTGGACTAAGCATGGTAAGCGCCACTTCGTGGCTTTCAAATTGAAGTTTGTGATTTGGAATATCAATCTCACGCTTCGCGCTCGACAAGTCACATCCCCATCTCGGGCCTTGTGCTCTACATCCCCCTTTATGACAGAACTCTTTTCAAATTAATATTGGCGAGCTCTGTAAGAGCTAGGTCAGTTAGGGTTATCATGTTGAAATACTAGTCCATCAAGGAGGACCAGGTGCTAGGTGCAAATCAGATCAGTCGGATCAAAGACCAAACTGAGGGAAGGGGGGGGGGGAGGTTTGGTGATACCATTACTACTTTGCTTTGTGGTAGGTCCTTCTTTATAGACTATAGAAATTTATGACACAATGTTGAACATAATGTCATTATTGATTGTTTACTCTTTACCACAGATACTTAATGAAAAACTTGTCAGTCCTACAGTTTGGTGGACAAGTGACTGGCTCAGCTTCATACCTCTCACACCCTCCACAGCAGCATAGTCCAATCAGATGCAAAGAAGATGTCTTAAACTTGGACTTCCTGATCAAGGCCTACCAGCATAGAGCCTACAGACTAACGATGAGCATGGGCCATCATGTCATTGAGCTCACAACAAAAGGAATGTCCCAGCTAGAAGCATTTGGAACCGTGACAGTTGACATGACAAAAATGGCCGAGGTAAGTTTAAAATGTGTGCTGTCAAGTTAGCTGAATCGGTAAGGCGCTCGCTTGCGGTGCAGAAGGTCCCGAGTTCGAACCCCGCTGGTGCCAAAAGTTGAGTGTGCTTGAAATTCCCTTGGACAAGGAACTAACTGCTAATTGTCTCGTGGAAACACGTACGAAACTCGGGGAGCTGATCCGGGCAGCGATGGTGCGAATGTGGGCTGATCAAGGTTCAGCGCCCCAGAGGTTGCCGCAGAACCTGAAATGATGCTTGGTGTGGAATGGAGCTTACTTGGGCCACAGTGGTCAGCGAACACCTGTAAAGTGTGCAGAGGCCCAGTGGAATTACAAATCTGGGATGCATAGCGCACTATAAATCCCCAATATTTTTTTTTGTATTTAAAATAAGGGGTTTTCTCAAGAGATACAAAATATCCATTGATTTTCTTAAAAAATTAGTATTTGTGATGATAACGAATCTAAAATAAAAACAGTAGGTCACCATGCTTGTTTTTGAGATACAGACATTTCAAAAAGTACATATTTTCCCCAAAATTCACTCAATTTATCACACAAATAGGAATCATCTGCCGTAATAAGGCCACTGATATGATCACTAAGCAGAACAAAGTTTATTGTCTGTGTTGTGCCGCACAATTACAAACGATAGAAAACGAGACAAGGCACGTACACGGCATATGGGTACAGCCAATGGATACAAGGCCTTAAAGGTACTTCATGTGCCAGGTACACAGCAATTTTACTTTGATAACACAAGGTCCTATAAAGATCAGGAATTCTGAAGCACTTTACACCAGTCTTTTAGAAGTGTTTTGAAATTCAGCAACATCATGACCTGTCCTTGAGAAAAGTCTACTCCAGTGTACCACTGCAGCCATGATTGGTTGACTCTGGTGTAAATTTTAACAAGGTCACTGACCTCAAATCTGGGTTGCCAGTCTTAAGTAACGCCAGATGAAAGATGAAGCATATCAACAGAAAATTCAAAGTACGTAAAACCAGTGTTGAGGCCATCAGAAAAACAAAAACTATGATTTCGTATCAACACAGAGGAAATTTTATACGGGAATCTTATAGTATATCTTTAATTATGCAATAAATTCAAATATGGACCATTGACATTTTCTTACACATGTCATCCTTACGTTGAAGAGACTACATAGGAAATAATCATCTGTCAGTGCAGTAGCATAGCCAGCACAGGGCAAGGGGTAGGGGGCAGACTACCCCCCTGACAAAAAATCGAGCGGGAAATCGGGACAGCAAGCGGGAAAAATCTGGAAAGACAAGCAAAATGAGAGCAGCTGGGAGACAGGAAACATGGGGGGAAAGCTGAAAATCGTGTCAAGAGATGTGCCGAAAACACTTTAAACATTTTTTTTTGCTTGTCAGTTTTTAAAATCGACTTGAATTTATTGTGGGTGTACGAAAATGGATTTGTTGCCGGGAATAATTGGGTAAGAAATGTGCAAACACCGGGGGAAAATCAGGAATAAATCGGGACGAAATGTCTTTGCCCCCCCCCCCCCGGATCAAAAAGGTCTAGCTACGCCACTGTCATCTGTTTTTCCCCACTGTAGGCTCACCTGCATTACTTCATTGTGGATGCATTTTGTAAAGATGTTCAGGGGATAGAAGACGGCGCTGCCATCAAGAAAGCACTGACCACGCTCTGTCAACTCTATGCCATCTATGGTATGGATAAGAGCATTGGAGACTTTTTACAGGTACAGTAATTAATATTCATACACTCTGCGTGTCATATAGCCAATCAGAATGCAAAAATATCAAGTACGCGCAGTGTATTGTAAATTCACAATGCACTCTGCATATTGTGTTCCGGATTTCATGACGGAGGTTTAGTATGTATAAATGTTAGATAGTTTAGCTTAGTTTTAAACTTAGATGGCCATATTAAAGCCTAATTCTTTTTATAAAAGATGCAATATCATTTTCCTTTCCTGTATGAATAAGGTTATTAAATTTGAATCCCAGTATGCTCGTACATGGGAAAAAATAAATGCACTTGTGGAAAATGTTGATTGCTATCCAATTCACTCGGCACCTATGGGCCTTGTGAATTCGTCGTATCAAAATTGACTGACCGCGCATGCAATGATTTTGTTTTATTTCACTTGCGACATGAAATAAGCATTTATAATAATCATAAAACTAGGCAAGATTTTTGTTTTTGGTTGTTTCAAACAATTTTGGCTATTGTTAAAAATTATGAGCATTTCAATGTCAAGACAGTGTGATAAGAAGACTTGGCGCCGATTTCACTAACATTTAGAGATGGTCTCTAACCCCGTTTTGATCGCTAAACTCCAAAAATGATCGCTAATACCCGTCCATATTAAAATTCCTGTTGAATAAGCTAAGGGAGAAACACATTCAAACAAACAAACCAACAATTTTAGGTTTCAAAAATTTCCATTTGATGATACTATATTATAGTGCTGATTGGAATCAATTATTTTGACAACGAAACTTCAAAGAAGCTTTTTTCACAGTAAGAACTGAAATAGTCTTCTTTTCTAGTGATCAACAATAATTTGACCTCAAAAGACACCAGCTTGATCCATTCTAATTGAATTGTTATTTTCCAGGATGGTTACATGAATGGTGAGCAAGCCAAGATGATTCATGACCAATACATAGAACTGTTAGCTGCAGTCAGGTAGGTAAACAGCTTAAATCTTAGCACCAAGAGCAGCCATTTTGAAAAAGTGGGTGTTTTGGGGTGTATTCATAATAGCTGCATTTTGTTATTTTTCATCTATGGTTTCCATAATAAGCGTAAGTTTTGAATCCAACATATACCATTTGAAGTAATACTCAAATAAATACTGAGCTGATGTTAAATTTCAAAAGAAATATCAAAATATATGAGTTTTATCTGTTTTCATCAATAAAATATTAGAATATTCGTTTATGTTCATGAAAATTCCAAAGGTAACTGTCAATTGTGTTTGGATCTAAAGTTTAAATCTAAATCACATTCGTTTCAGTATATTTACTATAAGGCAGCAATTAATGTTTACCTCATGAATAATTAATGTGGTGCAAATTGTACCACTTGGCGCTCATTAAAGGGGTGTTGGACAAGTTCAACATCATCCCAAATTTTTTCCCCAAACATTTTGAGATTTTTGCATCATTTGAAGTGTTAGTAGGAACATGGAATAAATAGATGAGAAGGAACCACAATGATCTCAATCGGTCATACAAGTATCCACTTTGCTATTCATGTGAAGAAAAGGAAGGTTATCGATGAGCAATCAGTTCAAGCAGGTTGATCATATTCCATTTGCCGCTATTACTGGAATATTATCTAACAATTTACAAATTTATGCACGAACAAACATACCAACACATGAATTGTCATGAGGACCTCTTTACTAACATGATAAACTACTGTGAACCTTATAGTATCTTTATTTGATGTTCAGCAGATTCTCAAATATCAAATTTAATGACTGGAGGACAAATGATATCTTTGATCAATCAATGACATATTATGTAATGTTCCGGTGATCTCCGGGAATGATTGTTGTCGTCTTCGTTTGGTACAAAGTTATTACCTATACATACGTATTTCTAATAAGTGCCCAATGCTGCCCAGTAATAAAACAGAGCACCGAAGTTGGAAACATCTTGCAATAACTTGGTTTGAAAAGCGCGGATGGTACTGATGGTTTCCAAACAGTGGGTACCAATTTCGTAGCAAAGAAAGTACCGTGAATGAAAAATCTGCCACAAACATTCGAACCATAATTAAATGTGCCATTAAATTGCTACTTCAGATTCTTGACGAGCAATTAAAATTAAAAGAGCGGCAGATGCTTTGATCAGTATTTGTTGTGATTCCTTCTCATCTATTTATTCCAAGGTTGGAACAATGACAACATGCAAAGTTCCTTTGTCAAATTCAGCCCATCAAGATGTTTAATTAGATTTCTTCCAGAAAAGGGGTATTTACACAGAAATGCTATATTGGGACATGCTTTTTACCTAAAATCCCTAAACATGGGTCCTAGTGTCAGAATAAGAACACCTAAACATGGGTTTATATTTTCAAAAAAATCCCTACACAATGTTCGCTTTACTAAAATCCTGTTCCTCATGTATTTTTTCAATTAGTATCTTAAAAAAATTCAAAAACAAGGTTTCTTATTTTGTGAAAAATTCTTGAATATGGGTGGCATTAACAAAGCTTGAACACGAGTAAATTGGAAAGTGTGCATATGAGATTTTTTGCCAAGATGCAAGTACACACATCACATGCACATTATAAGTTATAGTCAAATGGGTTTTGCCATTTTTTCAAGGTCCACCATAATTCACATCCTTATGCAAACACTTAGGCCTAAAAAAATGTGTTTGTTTACCCTCCGCGACCGACCCTAAAATGCCAAAAATTTGGGTCAGATATTTTTTTTTCTTCTTCAAACTTGTAAAATATGAAAACTCAATATTTTTGATGGAAAACGTAAAATTTAGCAGTACAAAGTCACATTTAGTAGTATAAAATGCATATTTCCTCTAAATAATGACCCACAATTTTTAATTAAGCCCTGGCATTGCTTGGTATTCACGATAAAATCCATGGAATGACATCATTCTTTAAAATATATACATGTGAAGAGTAAAAAAAAAAAAAAGATCAACTGAATAACAGACCCAAAATTTTAATTTTTACACTGGAGGGCAAACAAACAATTTATTTTTTTGGCTTTAAGGCAGCCACCTCTTGCTTTAGCTAAGTCATGTGATACATGAGTTCATGTGCAAGTTAAACGTTCTTTTTATGTGCACTTCCCAGTTGGCACAGCTCAACATATCTCAACAACATCAACTACAAATTTGATTTTAACCATTGACTTTATACTTGATTTCAGGTACGTTAAATAGTCAATTTTTGGTAGAATTGTGGTCGAGACGGTTCAACATGTTCTTAATCAAATACCAAACATGGAAACACTTTATCTATTGAAAATGTAAAGGCCCTATTTTTGCAAGATTACAGTGTCTCAATTCCATATCACTTAACACTTAAGTGCACAAGGGGGGGTGTCCATATGGACCCTGAATTTTGATTTTCGCACAAAGCGCGAAAACGCAACATAGCCCAATAAAGCTTTTTTTTGTAATTGTCAAGGTAGGGGTTACGCATGTTTTCAAAATTCAAATCGGTTGTGTCGTTTTTGAGATAATTAGCATAAACTGGTTAAATGATGGCGCTAATCTGCTATTATGAGCGAAATTTCATTGAAAAATTCCTTTTGGAAAACAGATTTCCAATTTTTGGCGGGAAATTTTTCAGAAAAAATGAATATTTGACACAAATTAGATATCCGGCCGCCATTTTAAAACGGAATGACGGATTTGTAATTGTTTTGTTTCATATGAATTTAATTGAGTTGGTTTATCACTGTGTAGAGTTTTAAAGATGAATAATGTTGAGAACATTGTTTTTAATGTGTTCAAATTCCAGGGTCCATATGGAAAGTGTTAATAAATCATAATTGTCATATTTTGCAGACCTGAAGCTGTAGCTTTAGTGGATGCGTTTGATTTTCCTGATGTATCACTCTTCTCTGTACTTGGATGCCATGATGGTAATGCGTATGAACGACTCTATGCCGACTCACTCAAGTGTGCCAAGAATCAGACGGAGGTAATATTTGTTTTTTATGTGAAGCGGAGGTATGAATTGGACATTTATAAAGTGCATTGGTGGCAGGGGATGGAAGGGGAGGGGGGGAGTAGGCAATGTTTGCCCCCACCTGTCTGTAGCTAGACTGATACTTCCTAAAAGACTTACATTCATCTTACATTAGAAAAATGTGTTATAAGCTAAACCTCACAGTATCTCACAATATTATTATTTAGAAAAATTCAGAAAGTCAAAATTCGTTGTAGACAGGAGTTAGTTATGATCACAAAATTGCTACCATTTGCCTGCTATAGTAAATGTTGGATCAGAGTGCAAAATATTGCGGATTTTTAATCCAGGGATCCACCGATTTTACACATGCAGATTTCGTAGGAGATAATTGGGTTCTCCACACGGTAGCATCAATCTGAACTCATTCAGATTAATGTACGT
>JXSR01S038214.1:0-10603 GCA_000969725.1 Ophiothrix spiculata
ACATTGTGCAATCACATTTATTGTTGAATTAACATCGTCACAATTCTGTTTCTTTGTTTTGTTTCAATATTTTGAAACATTCTACCATAAAGGAGTCGTCAATATGACTTTTAGAATCAATACCAAAATTTTAAAAAAAGAAAAAAAGGGGAGAAATAAAATCGCATTCCGCATTAGGTTTTTGGGAATTGGAGAGCTTTGAGACAAATGTTTTTTTTAATATGGCCTAACACATTTATCTTTGGTACAGATTAAGGAGTTTGTTCAATAAGTTCATGGTCTGAGGTAGAAGGAGAAACCTGTGCAGTTTTTATTAATATGTTTTGTAGTTTAGCTTGATTGATGAGTATATGCAAAGTTTCAAGTAAATATCTGCTTTTAGTTTTTATTTTACAGAGATTTACAGAAATTTAAAACTTGCCTGCAGACGTTTCTAAAGTTTAAAAATAAGCATGAAAAAGCAATAAAAATAACTGCTATGATACCAAGAACTTCCCCATCCATCTCCTCCCTGACATTTTTGAGGCCTGCAGCCCAATTCCTTTCATGCTATTTAAAGGAGTAATTGTTGACAAGTGTTGACACTTTGTCTTTGTTGAATTTGATGTGTTCAGCAATTTTAAAGTAAACGCATGTCATTTAAGTTTTGATGTTTCTTCAGTTTTCAAGGTAAAGATTCAACTTCCAGAACCGCTAAATGGCAAGGTTTAAATGTCCGTCAAAACAGATTTGTTGGTAATGCATCATAACTTATTGTACCCAGATGCATATAATGTTGTGTCCCATTTTGCCCCCCTTTTTTAGTGTTAAACAGACCAAATGTGGTTAGGAGACGACTAAATAATTTTTGTATGATATAGCTATAATCTTCTGTTATATTTTTTGTCATACATGTAGCAAGCACACAAACACGTGGAAGCAAGTCCTATGATATAAGAGCAGAAGTTGGCCTTCTCACTAGGAATATAAAAATAGAGGGAAACAATTACAACAATCTTATCAGTGAGTCATTTGGTGCACGTGTCCTTGTTGGTGCTTTCAGCCAAGATGGAAAAAATTATAAGGGTAAGTGTTTCTATATCCTGAATTAGGTCTTCATTGTTCACTCTTTTTTCTGTGAGAATTCTTTCACAGTAGATTACGAAGTCCAAATTTTGTGACTAACTAATGTCAGAAACAGTCAGAGGGGTAAAGAACTATTATTTATTTATGGAGGTATTTTTTGATTGCGTAAGTCAGGTATAGGGCTCATGCAGTATTGCCTAATGCAGGTGTATATTTTCTAAGGTTTTGAAGGTTGATTTATTTCAATTTTTTGACTTTCCCACACGTGGTGATGCCACGCTTGATTTACTCATCACAAACCATAAGCTTATGTCCCATTACCAGAAAATTATAGGTTTGAGTGATAAAGATTGCGTCTTGTGTGTATGCTTATGACTTTGAGTACATGTTCTTAAAATATATTCAGCTGATTGTCATCTATTTTTATAATTTACCAAACTCCAAATATTTTATTGGCAGTTTGGAAGATCTTGACCTTATACTCCTTGATTGGTCAAGATAAAGAACTTGGAAAAAACATTGAAATCAAAATCTAATGAACAATATCATTTGCTGTGAATGTGGCATACAAATATATAACCACTACTAGGCTTGTTGAAATGCTTTCAACTGAAGTTGAAATAAGCATTTCAACTGAAAGGTAACATTTCAAACTATCCAATTTACAGTGCTCTTCATTTTAGTAGTCCTTCACTATATGTAGCCTACACCATATCCCCTTAATATCATTCAAATATTTCAGAAACTTAACTACTACTATGATGTATAAATTTTTGCATAAATTTATGGTCCTTTTTAAAATGTGGTATCTTGATTCAGTCATAAGATCATCATTCTCTTCCTTGACTTTGACTACTTTTTTTTACCCCAGGTTATGCCCGCATCTCTAATGTTGAGTTCTACCACACCGGACAAGAAGGACACCGAGAATTATACGATCCTCGTTTCTCTCTTGCCTATCTGAATACCGGTGGTGTGACAAATGTGTACCCATCGTTTGTGACAGGGTGCAGTTTCCATCATGGGTTTAGTCCTGCCATTGGGTTAGCTGGAGCTGATTCTCTTCAAATCAAAGACAATGTTATTCATCATGTCGTGGGACCAGGTATGTCACAGCTAGCTTATCAATCCAGATTGTCCTAGTTTCTTAGCACCTATTGTGTAGCCTTTTAAAACAAATCTAATCAAATGTTCACATTTATGTTTTGATCAGACAATCAATTTAAAAAGTTAATAAAGGAACTCGCCTAGATTCTCCCCACTACTTTTTTACATGTACATAATTTTGTACATGAATCGACTGACATGTTCATAATAATTTAACCTATCAGTAGTTTTCCATGATTTTGTGGAATATTGTTGAAAATTTGGAATTCTTTACTAACTTTTAATTTTTTTTCTCCAGAGAAAACAAAATGGTGTGAAAACAGTGTTTTTGGTTATTAAAATTATTTTTGACAAAATAGTTTTTCTTTTAATATATTTTTAAAATACCTCTTGGAGCTTTGTTTGATCTTTTATCTGGTAAATCCATCTGAGGATTTTATAAACACCGGATAGTCACACCACCATCATAGAATGATATATTTGCAAATTAATTCTTTCTCAAAATGGAACATTTCTGTGTAGATTGTTTCCCACTTTGTTTTTATTTCACTACAATTTTAAGCTTTATTCTTAGCATTTCCATAAGTTTTTCATTTTAATGTAGACTAGTCCCTTTAGAACTGCATTTGTAGAATTTTTGGTTTGCCACAAAAATGTGGAAAACTGTCCGCAGAAAATGTGTGCAAATGGTGTAGAGTGAAATGGGCGTCTAGCAAGATATTGAACAGCGAATTAAGGTTTTATTTTGGCAGTTGCCATGTTGGTTTGCTGGACAAAATTTGGCTGCAAGGCTGGCCAACTTATATATATAGAGAGGCAAATTTCATTTTCTCTAAATAATTTTGAAAACATTTGAAAACATTTTAGCAGAACTTGAATGAAATAAATTCTCAGAGCCTTGAAGTGCATATGGGTCAAATGTCATTGGACTAGGTAGCTTTTTGTGGAGAATGGATTTTGTTTTCATCCTCACCTTAAATATTCATTTTGCTTTGCCTCACCTGGACTATGGGACAATCTTCCTGTAAAATTTGTGCATTTCAAACTATCTGAATCCTGTTTGAAAACTTGTAACTTTTCAAAAGCATTTGAAGATATTTGATTTATGGATTGATCTTATATTATTTTTATATAATTATAGTATTTTGTATATTGTTTCATCATGTTCATCTTATTTGCAAGCACTGTGTAATTTGGTGTAAAGTGATTATTAATCAAACGCTGTTGTACTATAATTTTTATTTAAATTTTTCTCATTGATGATTCGTATGTGAAATATGATTTTGTTTCCAGGTATTGTAGATACTGGCAGTGGTAACACCTTTGACCATAATTTGGTTGCTTTGGTCATCTTCCCTGGTACATACTTACAGAGATCTGAAAGTGAAAATCTTCTTTGGGAAGGTGGATTTGAAGTACAAAAGGCCACTAACCCTGTACTCATCAATAATGCTGTAGCTGGATCTGAGCGTGTTGGCTTCAAGATCAAAGGAGAGGTGTGCGGCTCTGCAAGTACATGGAGTGGAAATGTAGCGCATGGAGCCTTGCATGGAATTCAGATATTCAATGAGAACCAAAAGGATTGCTCCAAAAGTCAGTTTTACTTGTACTGACATTGCATGCCCTTACATTATTGCCATAGGGTGTTGCTTCTTATCAGAGGGGTGTGTATTTTTTGTTGTATGAGCTTAAACATATAGCAAAAATTGAACGCAATTGCAGTAACCTTAAAGATAGGTCTCAAGCACCTGAGTTTGGGGGTAAAATCCATTTTGTATATTGGGATATAATGACATAATTTATTATGTATATATTATGGGTGATTGTAATATTGACCTACTCGATGATGCAGTACCTGTATGTTTGGGTAAAATCAGATTGCATTTAATGGTTATGCAAAAGTTATCACATTGTAAGTGTTAACAGGGCATCTCTCATCCACAGAAATTGTAACCCTGTCTTGAAAATCAAGGCCTAACCATGATTAACAGCAATAAACGCATTATGGCAGCGAATTTCCATCACATTCATAATATGTTAAACATTAAGGTAACATTTGATTGTACTCAAGAATGTAATTAGCATATGGCTATCCTTAATACTGTTTTTATCTTCTGTCAATGAAAACAATGGACCAAGTGTACTTTAGGTAAAATGGACCAAGTGTACTTCAGGTCCCATCCAGAATTTTAGGGTTAGGGTTTACGGTTTTAGGGTTTGTGTTAGGGTGTAGGGTTAGGGTTAGTTTTAGGGTAGGGCCTAAAGTATACTTTTTTCCCCAAAAAAATGATCACAATGTGGTTGCAAAATGTATATGTAATTAGCTTATTATGGCTTCATTTTTATGTTAGTCATGTAGAGGATTAACATGGTCTTGATGCTGACAAGTAAAGCACAGTCAGTCTATAGATTATTATTTTTTCCATTTCAGGGAAGTTCTGGTATTCAAATTTCCAATGTAGTACTCGCAGACAACCATGTTGGTATTTTAGCCATGATTATAGGTCCTCCATCACTCACTCACCAGACATCGAACAAGAAAGTTGAAGTGACAGACTCCCTCATTGTAGGCATGAGTCCAGTCTTTGATTGTGACGTAGAGGATACTGTAAGTATAGATTGCAAACCAAGGTTGCTATTTTTTATTTTAACTCTCATCTATCCGGGGGGGGGGGGGGGGGGGGGACTTCATTGCAGACTCCCTCATTGTTCAAATAAGTCCAGTCTTTAAGTGTGGAGTAAAGGATACTGTTAGCATAAATTGCACACCAAGCTCTGCTTATATTGTAAAATGATTCAATTTTACAGGAAGTATAAAAACCACCATTTTTGTGGCTATTTAGTTTCACAAATTTGAAGTTCTGGTCTCCATTTTGAACTTGTAATGCAGTTTTCTGACTAACTTTGTTTCCTTTGCCAGGTGTATGTCATGGTTTTGTCTTTTGCTTGATTGTTACAGGAATCTAAATAAGGCAACCACTTGATCATTTTGAAAAAAAATGTCACTGTCTTTTGGAGTTAACCTGGCAAATCCGTTTGAACTAATTAAAATTGAAGCACAATATAAATGAGTTTATTTGATTGTGTTGATTTTTTTATTCTTAGAAACTTTATATCATTCTATTCATCAAAATATATTAAGTTTACCTGCAGAACTCAAGAACTGGTGTTCCTCTGGGATTTACTCGCAAAATTTAGAAAAATAAATTTCTTATGAAATCTAAACCTTTTACACTATACTTTTCTACAATACTATTTTAAGCTAATATTTTCCTATTTCGATTCTTATTAGGAATACATTCACACCCAAATAGAGATATGTTTGGCCTAATGGTATTAATAGTTCCCCTAATGTATTATTGCTGCATTGCGATACCACTACTGATGAATTGAAACCAGTTTAACTCTACAATTTTCTTCTTATTTGTTAACCTCATCTTTATTTAAGATTATACCTGTAATAGCTAGTCACAAGCGTAGCCATAGCAACAGCTTACTAACTCCTGAGGGCGGTCATGCTGGATTTGTTTTTTCAACCTTCATGTCAAAAGATAATATGGCACCGTTCATGAAATGGGATAAAGCCATGAGTTATCCAACACTTAGCGGCTACTCTCTCTTAAAAAGTAAGTGTTAAAGCTTTAGGCCAACTTGTTTAATTGAGTTAATTTGATTTTTTTTTTATTCAAACAAACAGATTAAACCTGCCGTTCGCCTCCATACACGAAGTCACAGCGAACTAGTCCTAGCTCCTAATGGTGGTCACGCAGGCTATGTTTTTGCAACGTTCATGTCTGGTTCAAATGGCGCTCCGTTCAAAAAATTTAATGGCGCCAAGAACTACCCAGCTTTGAGTGGATATTCACGGTTACAAAGTAAGAGAAATGTTTCATGTTGTGGTTACAGAGCACTAATCCATCTCATATCAACTGTTTAACTTAATGTGGTGATACCATACAGATTTATAAACAAATGCACTGTGCACTCAAGTTGTCTATACTCTAACTTAAGATTGGCTCATACTGATGCATTTTTTACCCATTACCCTACCATGTCATTTACTCTAAAATAATATCTCACACATTATGAGTCCCTTTTCCATCGTTCTTTTGTAATAACAATTTCAGTTTAACACTATTTGTTATGTATACATTGGTTAGTTGCTTTTGTGCTTGCGGTGCTTTCCATTATATTAGCTATAATAGTTTGCTGCTGTTGTGTTGTGTCGTGTCCAGGTATGCGCATACTCTTTCAGTGCCTTACTGTATCAATTCATGATGTGAAAAGGCCCACTTATTTTGTGATGATCAATGTATAGGAGTAGTGAATAGTGTACAGGGTAGGGTTGTGGGTAGGATTATCTTTATTCCTTGCCTTACACACTTCTATCTTCTCTTCCCATTACCCTACCATGTCATTTGCTCTCTACTCTGGCCACTTTTCCCTACACTACCCTACTCCCAACTCTTCACTACCCACTACCCTGGTCTATGGCCCATTCATTACTCCCCACGCTACTTTTTACTCCTAACCCTACCTACTTCTCTCTTACCCTACCCACTAATTCCTCCCCTCTTCCTTCCCATTATCCTTATCCTACCCACTATGTCTCTCTTTTTCTGCACAATTATCCCACTACCCCTACCCCACCAGCTATATGCTTACTCTACACACACAAACCATTTTTTAATTGGTATGGGTTACATTTTGGTGAACAAAGAGAGGCAGGTGGTCCTTAAAACAGGCGAGACTTCTGGATCACTAACCATCTTGTTAAGTTTTTAGGTAGTTGTTTCCATTCCATGTGTTGTAGCATATAAATGAAGAGCTGTTTGCAAAAAAGATAAATGCCATACCAAAATTGACAGTTTTTGGCCACCTGATGGCCTATAATAGTCTATAAACCTTGAAGTATGCAGCAAGAAATCAGACTCTGTTTTAAGATCCATAGCATATCACTTGTATTCTACAACATTGTGAACTGATGATTTTGTATTGTGTAAGAGACTAGTAAGGATTGATTAAGGGTGAATCACTGCGTATTAATATATTTTTAAATAAATTCTTCATAATTTTTGTATTTTGGGGGACAAATTTTTTTGCTAACACAGGAACAAACATTGTAAATAAATTCATTTGAATACTCAGCAAGATTTGGTACATACTTATGATTCAAGAAATACAGATTAATTTATTTCCCCGGATTGTCATATTGAATTTTGTGTGTTAATCGGCTGCTTGTTGCATACTTCAAGATTTACAGAGTATAGTTCTATTGTGGAATTGAGAGGACAGGATGCTGAATTTATGATTTCTTGTAAACTAACATGTGTAATTTATCTAGATATTTGGAGTCTGGGACCTGACAGGCTTAATGCTTATTTCCCAGTCCTCCTCCACGATGTTGAATATACAGTTGATTGTACTATTTTTTAATATGTTGTTACTGTAATTTTGCATGTGGAAGAAATAAATTCTTATGTCTTATGTCTTATGTCTTAATATCAATCTATTTTTTGCAAAAACAGACAAAACTTGTGTTGTTTGGCAAAAAAAATGATAAACACTACTCTTGCTGGGTGGTATATTCAATTTAATCCCAGGATATCAATCTTTAAAAAAAGCTCTTCATTTCTAACCTCCTATTTTGCATCTATGCTTAATCAATTTTATTTTTTGTAGATGTAATATTCAGTGATTTTGGCAACAAATGCAGCAAGCGTAGCTACATGTTGATGACAAACGAGAAAAGCGGTGATTTCCAACATCCAATACAAGCACAAGGCATAACTAAGGAGAACGTGGATGAGGGCAGTATTGTGTGGATACATAGGCCTCCAATCAAGTAAGTATAATTGAAAAGGGTTGGAAATCCCAAGTCAGAACGCGTACCAAAAGTCCAATTAAAGACCAATCGTACAAATATCTGGATACAGGCAAGCAGAATGTCAACCAGGTAAAACGAGTACTGTAAAGCATGAAAATTTCGCTATCATTTTAATTTCGCTAATTTTGCTAGTATCACAATTCGCTAAATTAAAATGCCGCTAAAACGATTGTTAACATAGCATTGAATAGCAAGATGATTCAAATTAGTGTAATTAAAATGCACCCAAACAGTAGGGTTTCCAAATTCGCTAAATTTTAATGCCGTGAAATTAAAGTGCTTTACAGTACTTCGAAAGTGGAAATTTTTAATCATTGCATGGATTTGTATTTTGGCACTTTTTATTTGACAATTTTATTATGTGTAGCACATACATGTGTTTTGAAAGTGTGGAAATAACTAAAGTACAAAAATGTTTAATGTTTTTTTCCCTTACATTTATGGGCAGGATACCTATGCCACTGAGCCAGCTTTACCCATTTTTGCAACTCTTGCTGAGCTTTAAATCCTCCATGGGGGAGGGGGACATTCACATATATGGATAAGATACCTTTGTGTGGTGGTCAAGACCCCCTTTTCACATCTCTCTTGGTGGGCAATAGATTCTCTGTCCCAACAATATTCAGTTCTGTAGACCCCACTTTGAGCAGATCTAGTAATACATTTTGACTTCTGTGTGAGAAATTTGTTAAAACTGTTAAGAAAGAAACAAACAGACAACTAAAACAGCTAATAAAAGTCAAAATATGAAAATTATGGAAATGGTCTATTGAATTTTGGAGTAGAAAAAAATTCTAAAAATTATTGTAATGTTGACCTTAAATAAAATACAATTGACAACTGAAGAGTATTTGTTCAAAACTTACCTAGCCCAATGGCTGCCGGCATGCTAGATTTTGAAATCTTAATTCTTCATCCAGATTGTTCTGATGCTCATTTTACCTCATATTGCAGGGATCAGTCATTCTTACCCTGACTTCACTCAGATTGTCATGGTTTGCTACCCTGAAGAGACATTATATAATAGCATTGGAACAGGATTTTTTCCAAAACTCACTGAGTCCAAAGAAAATGCATGTTTCTAAATAATTTATCTTATTGTGTGCGTACATTTTAGTGCTTGTATGAATCTTTGATCAATATGACATGAATTTTGGTCATTTGCCCTGAGCTTTAAAGGGGCATTGGACATCATTTCGAAATTTTATTTGTGTATGATTAACGTTTCATATGCTAGAAAATAACAGTCAATTACTAAATATTGTGAGAATTTTGATCAAAATCTACAGAAAAGTTAAACATTTGAATTTTATTATGTTTGTTGATTTTGGGTATGAGGTTATTCTTTAAACGTATTTATTTATGCTATATGCCATGAAAGAGCCCAAGATTTGTTTGTAAAACATTCCATTTACATCAAAGATTGCAGATAAATCGAAGGAAGTTTGAAGTTTGCATTAGGTCTGCTGAAAAGGCCCATTTAAAAAATCAACTATAGAGGGCAGTATTTATCGTTGACGATAACGATAATTAGAAATAAAAGAATATCTAAAAAGGGGTTGAATTTGACTATGAAACTTTGCATACTATCATTATTACCGCTAACCCTTCAAAAGATGCAAAAATCTCAACTTGTCAATCTGAACTTGTCCAATGCCCCTTTAACAACGAATTCAACTAAAATGAGAGTAGTATAATAGATTTATTATATATGCAAATAGAGCACGTGGCAGCAACACTCTTCAGGTTTTTTTAAACTTCCAATTCCTGTTACATGATTAGTAAATATCAATACAACCTGCCTTCTGCCACTTTCGGTAGGTGCCCAAGAAATGAAACCTTAATTAGCAAACATTTTACTAGTTTATAAGCTGTTTAAATATAACTTTTAAATGCAACTTCTGGCTAAAATATTGAGAATGAATTAAAAAAAACTATTGAAATTTGTTCTTTAAGAGAGAAAGAAAATCCACAGATTTTGATTTTCTCAAATTTGGGGCTGGTTAAAGTGATGATTTTCCCACCTCTTCTGCTTATTTTAGTTACACATGTCAAAGGTTATTTTTGTATAATACTGCAGCACATGCCTGTAAATACATAGGTCTACTTTTGTTAGCATATTAGTTCTTCCATCAATATAAAAGGCAATTGAAGACAATCTTCTAATGAGACAGTGCCAGACAGACTTCACAACAAGATTAAACTATATTAGGACTTTTTGGTTGATCATCACATGTTTGTCTCCTATGGCCAAGTCGGTAGGTCTTTCTCACCTTTTGAACATCTTAGGGATGACATTTAGTAATGCCTATACCTATAGGCAAAATGAATATTTATTCGACAATTTAAACAAAAATCCATGTTGGGGTTGCATTTACAAACATTGGGCCCTGTACTCTGAATTTCTGTTTGCTTTTGTGAGATTTGGCCCCGATTTGGCTCCTGGAGCATGTTTAAATATTGTCTTGCAAAATGGCATTGAAGCAAGTAACTAGATATATCTAATACATGCTCCGGGAGCATATTTAGAAGTTTTCTTGCAAA
>JXSR01S038217.1:4982-20816 GCA_000969725.1 Ophiothrix spiculata
TTTTAAATTTTGGAATAGGGTCGGTCGCTGAGGGCAACACAACAATTTTTTTTGGTCTTACAAAAAGGAGGCCTATGCTGACTTCATATCATTTAACTGGGACATGACTCTTTGTAAACTAGCTGTTACTACTCCCGTGGAGTTGATACAGCTTTACACTGGTGGTACAGGTCACGTTGTTGCAACTTGCAAATGGAAGTGTTTGTAAAATACAGTTTTTAGTCCAATTTCTTTATTTACAAAATGACGAAAGAGAACAAGTATAAACCATATAACGTTTATCTGCAATTTGACATACATGTTGCTTCTCTTTAATACTTATTCCTAATTTTTTTGATTCTTGTAGATGCAAACGAATTTACAGTCAGATCTTCCTCAGACAACGACTGACGGTATTCCTGAAGGGAAAGATGATATTGATCAAGCACTAACCAACTTACAGGCATCTTTAGAAGGAACAACGATAGAAACTGGACATGTAAGTACAGTTGCTCAGGGCTGAAAGAAGGGATAGAGTAGAGAGGAGGGATATGTTAGTATAGTCTTAAAGGGGTAGATGATCAGGCGTTAACCATATTACAGGCGTAAGAAGGAACAACGATAGAAACTGGACATGTAAGTTTATGTCTCCAGGACCTGAAGGAGGTTTGGGACGGGTAGAGGTAGGTAGCACATTCTTGAAGGAAAAGACGATATTGATTAGAGGGTGAATTTCCTTTTGTCGACAACATTGTAAACAAAAGGCTTGTTGATACCAGCTTTAAAGGGGATAGGTAAGCTTAGTACTGAAGGAAAAGATGATATTTAACCAGGCTATAACCAACTTACAGGCATAGTTAAGGGAGTATGGAGCAGCATAAAAACTTTTCAGGTTTTTAACCTCAAATTTACACAGACTTTCATAAATTGTTTCCGTTCATTTTAGGGCATTTTGTAAGAATTCATAGGTGACTTTTCAGGCTTTAATTACAAATTGCTCATACAGAAATGTAAATGATTTTAATGCATAGAAAAGCAAAGTTAAAGTGAACAAATTCTTAAAAACTAGTAAAGAGATTGGATGTAAGCCGACTTTGATTTATACAAGTGAACACACATAAAGTAGTAAATAAGCGTTGACTTTATAGCAAGTCATCTCCCAACCTGAGATGGATAACCTATTAAAAACATAAGAAAGCCTATCACATTTCCTGCATATAATTTCAGCCTGTGACAGACAATTCCGATATCATGTTCATAGACATGTCTACATCAATGCTAACTTGGTTTTATGTTCTACACGACGTCGGGTTTATTTACCGAGCGATAGATTTTTAAAACGTCCTCTGGAGTCGATTGGAATTCCTGCGATACACAAGGTGGTATTTATAGCGCAATCTGTAATTCCCATGCTGTAATGGCGACACTGTTGAAGTCAATATAACAGGATGGGAAGATAAAAATTTTACACCCGCATAATTGTGAAACATTTAATTTTTTGTCAGGTATATTTTGTCATTGAATATGTTTCCTTTTTAAAAATGTATAAAACCACCTTGGCTGTATAGTTATGTAATCAGTTTTCTAATAAAACTTGAAATACATTTCCAAAATTGGATGTAATTGCAAATGGACAAAAAGTTATGCAGCCCTCTAACCCTGTTGAGTCCTATAAATTGTGTAGTAGATATAATGAAGAAAATAATCCAAGTTGGAATCCTTCACAATCAGGAGATATTTATGGTTTTTGAATCGATGTTGAGGCAGTGCCTGCCCAGTGTTTTGGTAATGCTGGACATTTAAGCAGGTAAAAGAGGTGCCGTATACAAAATCTGTGCTATAATGCTTGGGATTTTTGATAGAGGAATATTCAGAGAGATATGTGTAGTTTTTGGTCTAAAATGGGTCCAGCTAATTGATATCCTGGTTGTTTAAATTTAAGGAGTGTAATGAAACGGATTTGTATTTATTTTTACCTTTTCCCATTTGATTTCAGACTGACATTACGACTGTTCCAGAGTTACAAGATTACCTGAGATTTCTGAAGTAAGTGTCACATGATCAAAGATCAAGAGGGTCTTTCCTAGCTATGCTTTTGCCTTGTAGAGGTCATTTACACATGCCAATGATATTGACTCCCCAGCAATTTCCCTCTATACATGTATCATTTGTAAAGGTCTCCAATAAACTCTAAGGAGTCACTTGAGTTCATTGCATTAATCAGTGAAAATCCACCATTGTCCATGCATTCATGAAACCACTAACCCTAGTTGGCAACTAACTCAAGTTGATAATTTGCCAAATTAATGGTGAACAGACTTTAAGTTGCCAACTAGAGTATGTTGTATTTCATGAATATAGGCTTAGGAGGTCTTCCATAAGTATCGCAGTGCAATTCCTAGAACGTTTGTCTATAGATCTAAGTTTTTACAGTACAATTCCTGGAGCTTTTGTCTTACCAAGCTAAATTGCACATATCAATGAAATTATTTCCCCTACAATATCCCTTTTGGTATTGTTGAAGGTCCACAATGCCATTTTCAGACTTTGCCTGGCTAAGTTCATTGCTCAAATCAATCAATCAATCAATCAGTTGATTTCTAGAGCCATCATTTCCACAGGAAAGTGACATGGTCAGGCAAATAGTGCAATCAGAGTTCCCTTGATTTTGACAATCAAAATTTCTCTACACCTAACTCTTAGCCATACTATGCATGTTTCAATGCAAATTTTACAATATTTGTAAAAGCCAGAACCCAGAGTAGGTTCACTACGCACTTGTGCAGCGTCGGTCTAGGCATTCAATTTTTTTGGTGCAAACAGTCCCATTTCCTATCTGTACTTTCTTTAATCTATGATTTACCATAGAACTATGTTGGTTATTTGGAATCGTAAAAAACAATATACAGTTAGGCCTCAAGTTAGGCAGAGCTTCAAAGTTTTAGACCATGTGCTAGTTGTTTTGGACCAGGGTTGTAACCTCTTTTTATGGATTAGTAGGGCTTATCATACATAGTACTCTGGATCTATTTTTTTGATGTAAAAAAAATTATAAAAAAGGCGAACCAACATACAAGGCACAGAACATGTCAAGGATCAAATATGATACAGGAAGTTACTTAGAACATACGAATAACAAATTGGAAGTTAATTAACGAACTAAGAAAAAAAAAAAGGAGGAAAAAAATGTTTTTCCTCAGTATTTTTTTCCTCACTTGAACATAGTGCTCTTGGATGAGTCTGTATTGTTTCTGTTTTATACTAGTTGAAATTTCTTTATACCATCATACATATCATTTATTATTAGGCTTTTTATATATTGTTTCAGGCCTTGAATTTTGAAAATACCTGGTGCGCTACAAATAGCACTTCTCAAGATATTCAGGTGTGCTGTAGATGTGCATTTTCTATCTAATTGTGTATAATTTTACCAGATTTAGGTGTGCTGAAAATCACACTCAAGATCATTTTAGGCATGTGATGGTGTGCTATCGCACTCGCACGCCTCAAAATATACAATGCCTGTTATTTTGTATTTCCACCACATCAAGTTGGCTTACTTTGTTTTAAGTGCCAATTTATTGTCATATATTTTGAACTCATATATCTATAATAGCCATATGGTTACAAGAGTGTTTGGGATAAATCCACAAATTCTGTGATGAAAACTGTTTTATCACACTAGCAAGATGACACACATACGAGGGGGTATAAAAAGTTTTAAAGACCACCAAGAAGGAAAAGAGTTACATCGATGAATTTTTGTCAGGATGGTCACTTGTCCTTGCATACATCATGGTGCAAAAATGATATCAATTGCATTTATACTTTCTATATAGGGGTCGAAATATGTCAATAACATGCCTCCGCTAACCATGTAAACTAAATGGAGAAATCAAAGATATGTGGCGTAATTAAATCCCTATATTTGGAGGTTTACAGCCCAGTAATTCTATGATGACACGCCCAAATTTTAAATGTTTGATACCATGGTATAGGTTAGAGTATCTTCTTTCCATTGATATTAAAATTATGAAAATCAGTCATAAAATGATGTCATTACGACATGATAAAGCATGGCCTAAGTGAAAATGTTATTTTTAGCAAATTACAATTTGGATTTTTTGGCTAACAGAGGACCTCTACTAAGACGGTCTGTGAACAGTAGGTTTTAAGTAGGAAAAATGTGTTACTTTGCACAGTGGCTATGTAAAGATGACTTAAAGGTCACATAATAAAATTAATCTCCTGGCTGTATTTCTTCTTGGTGATCTTTAAAACTTTTTGATACCCCCTCGTAAGTAACCTCCAAAAGGTTACCATATTAAATTAATTTATAGGTTTAGGCCTCCTTGTAGTAATTTGTTAACAAGGTTTCCTCAATAGATAAAAGCCATATTGTGTAATGTCAAGTACTAATACATATACTCTTCAATATGGGCTCACCTTTAAGACAAATGTGCATGCATGTCTGTAAGAATTTGCTTCAATATGTCTTGGTCACTCCTTCTACTGTAATGGTCAGTTGGCCGAGGTGGTCAATTTGACAGATAGGTAATGGTCGCATCATTTGGGCCCTAATTGAATTGCTACAAGCATGATGTTGTTCAAGTCCATTAGCAATTGTAGCAGAAGAACAGAATCTCTTGCTAGTAAAGATATATTCTGAAAATAACTTGAAAAATTGAACTTTTCTTTATGGTGCTAGAGGAGGTTGAGCTGTGGTTTTATATTCGTAGATTTTAGTTATAGGTTTTACAGGATACCTCAGAGATTGTTGGTTGTAATCTTAACATATTTGTTTGTTCTGTTCTATATAGAAACACAAAATAACCCATACTGGTTATTCATGTCAACTGCGGTACTCTTCATGTATTTTATGAGTATTTTATGTATATTTCAGCTCCATTATGTCATTGTTTTGAATTATTTTGACACATGTCAAACTATTTAATATTCTCTGTAGAAATTTAAATCGTTAAAGGTTTATTCATTTCAGGATGTAATTACTATAGAAATAAGCTTTACAAATAAAGCAAAAACTCAGAAAGTATGGAGAAATTTAGAGTGTCACCTTTGATTTCCAATATTAATGTAATTAAACATACAAGCAAATCTGTCTATTTTTTAAAACTATATGAAAGTTCTATTAAGGGTGTATATATCCATACCCAATCTTTAAACCTAATGTTTGAAAGGAATTCAAAATTTGATCACTTTTGAAGTTTGAATGGCTACTTTGATATTAGTTATGGCTTACAGCTTTTCTTCACCAGTTGTAATGCATTTAGTCAACTTGTGGAAATTGACCAAGTTTCATGTTGTAGTTTAATTGATTCTGATCAAACTCCTGAGTCATACACCTCGCATTCCAATGATCAATTAATTTGGCCTGTTTAATTGTTAAGGAAACAATACTGCAGTCAGCTGGCTCGGCCTAATTGAATTACTAACATTCATGCTCAGACCAATTAACAAATTTAAACTTCAAAGCGTAACAAATGCAGGCTGGTAACAGGCTGAATGACAGAGGACTATTGAGGATTTCTGAAATAATAGTGCAATTTGAAAATTGGCCTACCACAGCTGTGTTCACACAATTGATCGATTCATACAAATCTATTTTCTTGGAAAAAGAAATCTTGAGTGTGTCCTCATTCTCATGAACATCAATCATAAAATCTTGAGATTTTAGAAGTTGACTTTGAAATAGTACTAGAGGTTACTAGAAAGCATGCTGCTATTTGCTGTCAAGTTTAAACTAGTAGGTTATGACCTAAGCCAGAAAAGCAAAATTTGATTTTTGAAGTTTTAGGCAGATGTCACTTTTTGTGACTTGATATTAGTAGTTTGGAAGACTTTGGTTCAGAAAATCTTTGACCAAATAATATTGACAGTTACAAAACAAAACTATTACACCATATTTTGATGTTGGAAATGCCAATTTGAACTTATGCACATCTCACGTCACCCCATTATAATCAAGCTTAGTGGAGAAATAAGTACAACTATGTCAATATCTACGTATGATTTAGCAAGGTATTGAAGCGTGGATTATAAATCTCAATATGGTATGTTAATGTGTGTTTGCAAATGAAGCTAGCTTTTAACTTGATAACATTGACATTTGGTTCTTGAATTTGATACAAATTGTCATTATCTTCCTGTATTTCTCATGCTTTCTGGCTAACACCTTGAGGAAAGTTAGATCTTTAAATTTTTTCGAAAGACACCATAAACTTAAGAAGAGCAATTGTAAGCATGTTTTTTGGTTGTTAATGCCAGGCATCATTAAAAAAAATCACTTCTGGCCCAAGGATATATTTCAGAATGTCATTAGCAAATGCTGACAGATCATTAGATGTTCCTGGAATCTTTACATCAAAAAAGTGATGTTTTTACTCTCCCTCGCGGCAAAGTGTGAAAAATTTAAAGATGCTGTAATTCAAGATTTGATCATTTTCATAACAGTAAAAAGTGGGTCATGAATACAAGAGAAAGTGCCTTCAACTATGAGTACTTTAGCTAAATGCCATAACCAGGTATCAGTGTTTTGATTGTAAGGGGTCGTAAAGGTGCTGACATCAGGTCTCTGTGTTTTTGTTCAACAGTCATGTTGAAATGTATGTAAATAGTAGGTTTGAAAAGAAGTTCATCATTGTTTCTGTGACATGGGAACAGGGGGGGGGGGGGGGGGGGGGGGCACTTGCCCCCTCTGGCTGGAAAAAGCGGGACACTGGCGAGACAAATTTCAAAATATCGGGAAGATATTTTACTACTTTTACTGTCCGGAACTTACTGTCCCGTAAATTTGTAGTCAAAATAATCCAATTTTAGCACAAATATCAAGGTTTTATATCGATTTTTGGCTGAAAATAGCAACATTTTTGCGCGCCTATGCACACATTACGAACAAATTAGTGTATATACATCGGGACGAAACATGAATTTCGGGACATGGGAAAGATTTTTTTAAATCTTCTGAATATGTTGGATTGCTTAGATTATGTAGGAAAGCATCCAAATTTTTCAGAAAACTTGCAGATTTTGTGCAATGTAATGATTGCACGTGGCAATGGAATGTTCTCTGGCAGCTAATTTTTTTTACAGTAGCCAAATTATGTCAAAAGTTTTTAAGGTTTGTTTACCCAGGAATATTGTACAGAGATTCAAGGAAAAGGGGTTTTCCCTTGTCTGTACCTTGTTTACAGTAATTATTTGATGATATCTTTGATTGTTTTTAATCAAATTTTTCTACTTTAAAAATGATGTACACATCTAGGAATGAGATGTTTCAATTATCCTAAAATTTATTTAAAGATTTCACACTTTGTATTAAGCTGCATGTGTTTTTTTTATAAAAATCAACCAGATGTATTCTTCAGCGAACCATGTCTATGATATTATCCAAGGAATGCAACAATGACGTCAATTATCTTCTTAGAATAAGATGAACGTAAACATACTAAAATAGTTCAACATTATTGCATGTTTAATTTAACTGCAATTCTAATTATGCATTGCAGTTTTTTTTTTATTATATTTGATGTTTTTTTCTTCTTACTACAGGCCAAAGAAAATCACCCTGAAGAGTTTCAAGAAAGGTTATTTCGTCTTCCGTGATACAACTTTAACGCATTACAAAAGTCAAGAAGAAAGTCATGGTTTGCCACTTGGGCGTTTTAATTTAAATAGTAAGTAACTCGTACATTTGAAGACACATACTTACATACATATACGCCTTAACAAAAAAAGATTCAAAGTGCATTAAAATCATCTCAATAATAAAAGCTACAGACAATAACAATAAGTCATCATCAAAACAGGAAAATCAATCATGAGGAAACAAGTGAGATTTGAGGTGGGACTTAAAAACTGGTGAGTGTGGATGCCTCTGAATCCGTAGAGGGAGATTGTTCCATAAACGAGGACTGGCAACTGAAAAAGACTGGTCCCCAAGCTGCGTTTTGTATGTGGCTTGTGTAGTCTGGTCCTGTCACATGAAGAGTGAAGCAGGTGTGGTCCAGTGTCTATGGCTGAAAGTAATGTAGGTAAATGCCATCTTGCAAATTACTTGCATGCATGGGCTTCAGATATAACTCCAAATTAGCCCCACGGACAGAGACAAGGGGCAAGACCAGAAGGATCTGACAAAGTTACCTCCATAGCTGTTGGTTGGAATCTACAGCAATTGTTGGTGTATAATCCTTAAGCAAGATAGCATCTCTCTTGAGCTCCCTTCAACCTAGGTGTCAAGTAGATACTGGGATTCATCGAAGGTAACAGACTGTCGGTGAAGGAGGAGTGGTGATCCCCTCAGTGCAAAAAATACATCTATGAAGTCTTTACCAATCACTCTGAAAAAGAGGTGGACACTATGACCTGAGCAGTCTGTCCACTTTTAATATTATTAAAAAATGAAATTTTGAGGCAATGTTTTGCCATAAATGTATATCTGACAAAAATTTGTGACTCATGTATTGAAATTCTGGTAAGTCTAGTAGTATTTCCCACTGTGTCCCAGTTTGTTTCAATAGTCTTGTCTCGGAAACTATCTTTTGGTGGTCAGTTAATGAGGACAAAATGATGTATTATTCAGAAAATGGGAGTTGATTTAATTGGGTTAAGTGTATCAAGTTAAGTGCAACACACAGTGAAACTGTGAGCTTGATATTTGCGCAAGCATTCATGTTGAAGAAAATGGGTCAAGCTATTTTTGAGTTCTTGGAAAGGAAAAAAAGTGCATGTTAATTATCCAGGGAGTTTTAGAAATAGAAGAATTATTTAAAGAAACATTACATTTTTGTTTGAACTTCCATAGATCCCTCTAACTATAATAGCAACCAATAAGTTATTTAAAGTTACCAATTTAAAAGTCTTACAGCCATTAGTCTAGGATGTCTCTTTTGGTGGTCAGATAATGAGGACAAATTTATGATATATTATCTAGAAAAATTGAATTTGATTTAAGGGTCGCACCATTTAATATTCAGGGGAGGCATGGAAGTTTGGGTCGAGTCAAGTTTTTTTAGCCGGAAAGGTAAAAATATGATCTTTGGAATTTTTTTCTTCAATACGCGAGTCACGTGACCCAATAGAAATACACGTAAATCGTACCCTAAATTTGCGTTTTAAAATCCCTCATCCCTAAATCTAGTGGATGCTATTTATCGTGTCCGTCACCGCCTGACTTCAAAGAAAAGCTAGTAGAGTACATGTTAATCATTCTGGGAATTCCAAAAATAGAACAATTATTTCAACATGAAACCCAGTATCATTTAAACAAGAATGTCTCTATTTTAGGCTAGAATGTTGGCTAAATCCCTTTTAGCTATCCAGCAAGGTTTTTTAAAATTGAAAAAAAAATTAAAGCAAAACAATATATTTTGAATGAAGGTTTTGGCAAGTGCATATTTCTAAAACCCCTCTAGCCAGTCAACAAGGTTTTTACAAAAAAACAACAACACACTTTAAGAAAGAAATGGATAAAAAAATTATATATTTTGGTGCAGATGTTTTGGTGTTTGTACTATCCTGTAACTTGTTTATTAAAACATGTGGCACATCAACCAAATACTGATGGAAACGTGTGTATTTGCTAGTGAGAGGTGACATTCTCTAACAGATTTTAACAAGACAGCGAGTCCTGATTTTAATAACAGGCCTATATTCATATTCATAACCAACCAACAAGTACAAGTGCCCCATCCCCCTTACCCCTAGTGTCACTTAACCAATGTACCTCCGTACTATCAGTCTTTGCATGTTGTGTGCCTGTGACCTTGTAAAAAAGCGGAAGTGCAGTCGAATCATAACATCTATGGCTGACATGAAACACCTGCCGAGAATTCATGTCCTCAATGAAATTAGGGATGCACCATTAGATATCCAGGGGTGGCTACAGGGACCTAGAGTTTTGCTAAAAATGTTACATTAGGGATTAGGAAATGAAATTGTCACAAACTACCCATTGAAAACATAATTTGTCATAACCTTCCGATAGAAAAATAGAAAATATCCAATATGGAAGAAAGAAAAATTGCTTTTAAGAGCTTGGTCACAATAATCGTACGAACAGCTTACGAGCAGTGTTTAGTCCATTTAAAAGGACCACGAGCAGTGAATAAAGCGGGCAGCGAGGGCGTCGCGTGGTCCTATATTAGATGGACTAAACACTGCTCGTGAGCTGTTCGTACGATTATTGTGACCAAGCTATAAGGTGGTCAGAAAATAGAAATGTCATTATCCCAACTCAATATCCCCTTTATATCAAATGGTGGTCCCTAATTATGACCTTCATATCCTTGATATATAGTGTGTTTACATAACAGCAGACAATACATGGATGTATATTTAGATTGGAGGGTATATGTTATCTTGATAGGCCACCTTTCCCTTTTCAGAACAGGACAGAATTAAGAGATTCTGTTTTTTAGAGATATAAATGTTCAACATCAAGTATTGGTTCCTGTGTGAGATCTACTAGGGAGTAAATTACATTACCATCTCACTGAGTGAAATAATACTCCAATGTGGGTTGCTCTGGCAAAATGAGAGGAAAGTGGCAAATCTACATTTTGAATAATATGGTATCTAAAGTAAAAATAGGTTGAAAAAGTCAAATTCCATTTTATGACATAAGATGCATTTCTCTATAAGTGTTTACCTAAACCTAAAGTTTTGAAGGTCAACGTTCCGGGAAGTGCAATTATTCACGGCTAATTAATTGCGTGTTGCTATTATATACTATGGTATTCAGTATCTTTGAAATCGATTTGCAGGTAATTTTTGTTGCAATATATTCAGTGGACTGCTTTGGATTTCGATCTCTAAATGAAGAATGGAGAAAGAAATTGTGACATATTATATCATTCAAAAGCTGAGATTATAGTGAATTACAATAGGTCATAAACTATATTTTGAAATTTGCGATTTTCCTCTCATTTTGCCAGAGCACCCTTCAAATGTATTTTAAGACAAGGTGTTCTGGAAACAGAGAAATGCTTGTTCTACTCTTTTCAGGTTTGTTAAAGGGAGCTTTCAACACATAACTTTGAGACAAGTTACAATTGCACATGCTATTCAGAATTCAAATTAACGTTTTAGATAAAAAAAAAATGAGAAACCCTCTTTAAGGTAGCACAAAGTACTAAAAACCATTGCCTTACTATGAATTGAACCCCTGATCTTATTTCCAGCCCTTGGCACCATGCTACTTAAAATGAATCCAACTGATGTTCTTTATTGATGCTAAATTTTTTTTTTTTTTTTCTAATACAGAATGTGAAGTGACACATGATGTGAACATAGCAAATGATAAATATGGTATCAAGTTGCTGATTGTAGCCCCAGAGGGCACCCAAGATGTTTTACTAAGATGTGATACGGTAAGAAATGGATTGTAGCGGTAGAGTTCAAATCCTAGTACATATGTTTGGTATCAAGTTGCCGATTGTAGGCCCAGAGGGCACGCAAGATGTTTTACTAAGATGCGATACGGTAAGAAACGGATTGTAGCGGTAGAGTTCAAATCCTAGTACATATGTTTGGTATCAAGTTGTTGATTGTAGGCCCAGGAGGTCAGGCAAAATATCCAACAGATCTCTGTAGACCACTTTGACGGAAGCTACACAAGCATTTGATCCAGATCAGATGCCCATGCACATCTGGATCAGACACAGTCTAGATGCAATGTGGTTTACGGAGATGTATATTAATCTGGATCTGCACTCTTGTGTAGATAGCCTCTCAGAGTTTCTTTTTCTTTTTTTTTTAATAGTATTTACACCTGAGGGTGTTTCATTTTTCTGAAGAGTTGTTTTATTAGAAGCATGTTTTCAGTATTAAAGCTACACAAATTTGTTATGGAAACTCAAAACTATAAATATGAAGAGAATGAATATTTGCAATACTTTCAGGATCACGACCAAAAGGTTTTTACTGATGCATACAAGTATGGCAAGTTTATTAAACACATGAAATCTAATATTTTCATAGTTTGTTTTGAAAATTATTGGTGTGTTTATTAGAGGCAATACAGCATGTATTTGAGTCTCTTTTTCATTTTCTTCACCACAAGTTTATTTTGGAATCTTTTCCCTAATTCTATGTTTACCATGATTTACCATTTTGAGGTTTTCAGTTACTAGGGAGTAATCTATTGAAGTGAAACCTTGCTATATCAGAATTTTTAAGGGTATTTTAACTGTGTTGAATTAGAATACTACTGTCAATCAAAGAAATACAAATAAAAACAGGCATTTATTTATGAACAATTCTAAGGGGAAACAGGTGGCGCAGTGGAACTTCCTCCGCCTTAGCCCAGGACTGTCACGAGTTCGAATCCCGGTCCAGGCGCTGTATGTGCAATTGGTTGCCAGTCCAAACTTGCTTCCGCAGGTTTTCCTCCAGGCGCTCCGGTTTTCCCTCTTGCACTAAAACTGGCAAATAAATCTGACCATCTGACAGAGGACCCTCATGGAAAGCAGTGCTAGACACTGATGAGGCTATCCTCTGTAAATATGTCATATTTATTTATTTATTTATTTATTTAATGCTCTGTTTTGTCATTTCAACCATTCATATATAATCATACCATGTTTCATTGTGTAGGAGGATCAATATGCGCGGTGGATGGCAGCATTCAGGTTAGCCTCCAAAGGCAAGACAATGGCAGACAGTACATATAACTCTGAAGTACAAGGCATCAAAGCTTTCCTCAGCATGCAACATAGGCAGGTCGCTAATACACCCACCATCACCACAGAAAATCAGGACATCAAAGTCGAGGATTATGTGTCGTATCGCTTCCTCAAGAAATTCAAAGCCAAACAGGTAGGTTTTGAATTTTTTTTTGGTATGAAGAGATTCTTTTTGAATTGTAGATAAGCCCTATAAATTCATTTGAGTAGGTTTCAGGGTCTTTGCATTTCTTTATTTAAATTTAAACAATATCTGAAAAACCATTTTTGGAACCCCTGCTGGTATGGATTTTATGATAGTATTCTCTAAAATTCATTCCAAGGAAGGTTTTGAGAAAATAGCAAATATCTTTTTGTAATAATGCACTTTTGGATAATGTTACACAAATTTATCAGAGGTAACTGCGTAGTCCAAAATGTACCGCCTCTTCAGAAGCACATAGCAATATGTGCTTCTTTGTTTCTTTCAGAAAATGGTGAGAAACGGCCATCATTTTTCATAAATAATAATAAAAGGTTGATAAAAAATGTTTATTATCAATTTCTGATAGAAAATTCACCTAGTGGATATTGCTTCATGTTTTTGAAGAGCAATGTCCATTTTAAATTTTGCAAAATAGTTCTGTTTTTTATATCTGGAAATAGCAAGCAAATTCCAAAATTATATACCAGCTTTCTCCTTGGTTGAGCAGTTTACCTTTGGAATATTTCAAACTGATCAGGATTTACAATTATTTTGTATTAATATGCAAATTTGGCAAAAACAGAACTTATCGATTAATTTATTATATTGATAATTGTAAGCAACAGAGCTGCAATGAATTTGAAGTTGTGACTGATGAACTTTAACAAAACTGATACCAGTGAACTTAGCACAGAGACTATAAGAAAGTGCAAATTTATTTGGAGGAAGTAAATTTTTCATTTTCATTAATTTTAGAGCTTCTCTCATACTACGAAAACATAAATCAAATAGAACAACTTCTCATCTTTCCTATAAATAGAATATGGAATTGAAATCAGATTCACACATATTGATAACAAGAACATATGTTTCGTAAATAAAAACACTAAATATAAATATTTTGAAATTATATGTAACACAGTAAAATGTTACAAGGCCTGTTCTAGTATAGAGTTTCTATATGCTATATGGGTCAAGTACTTATTTAATATCTCGTTACTTATATCTCTGCCAGCTTCAGGGAGGATTTTAGTAACATGTAGGGGTCATGGATAGAGGGAGAGGTAAACATAATTCAACATTTCTTATTATATTTAATTTCATTATCCCTGGTAACTATTTTTGGTTAGGCAATTTTTTTCCTGACACAAGTGAGAATAGTGCATGCCCAGAAGCTGCTCTTGTTATGTTTCAATTTTCAACATTTTAAAAGGCATCAGGCATTTAGTTAATGATTGGGCAGGTTATGTTGTAAATATGTCATCATACATCCCCAACTTACAGTTAAGTTTGGCCGTGGTCAGTTTTGTTTTATTATATATAAATTCAAAAATAACATAATTTTCCAGCCTCTAAGTTATACATGTCGGTATGACACTCAGAAGTGGAGTTGGCCATTCTTCAAATCATGACATAATACTTAAAATAAACAGAGGAAACTTTTTCATTTTAGTCACATTTCCAATTCAACTATATTTAGAAAATGATTGCATAATTATGCATACACATTTCCAATTATCAAAAATCTCAATTTTGATTGAATACAACCTTTAACAGGTTTATGGGAATTGATCAAATATTGGGAAAGAGTTGTTGGCTTTTTCAAGAGTAGCAACATTTTTAGAGAGATGTTTATGGTGAAGATGTGGATAATAATTCTCATTGTCAGAAAAATCCCATTAAGACAGTCACATTTCCCATTGAATAAATCAATATTTCCCTCCCAAATGTCTAATAAAACAGGAATTTGCTTTCCAAAATTCATCATTATTATCCCGTCCATGGGCTTTTACTGACAATTTTACCTGAATTTTATCACAAACTATGGTATAAACTACAATTTAAAAGCTAGATTTTAGTTTGATGGCCACATTTCTATATATTTTCTTTGATGCAAATTCCATCAATAAAATTAAACTCATGTTGCTCAGATCTTTAATGAGCAAGGAAATAGACATAGGGATATGGTGTTTAAATAGTAGCATGCAGGGCGCAGGGGAATTTGCTGATAGCGTGTATTCCCGTACAGATGTTTCTCAACACCACAAAGCAATTGCTTTGTATGTGTTAGCTCAACTAGCATCATGACATTTGGAACTATCGAGGTGAATACTAGAATTAGATAACTGTAGATTAGCCCATTGATAGCTATGTTTGATGATATACACCAGAGATCTATGCCAGAGGGGCCATCTGAAGGTGTATTGATGTTGGGTGCAGAAAATGAATTAGCTTGTTGTTTTTAATTTAATAGTTAAAGGTATTAAAAAGGACATGTATTCCGATTAGAAGATCACCTTTCCATCAAGATTGGCTTTCTTCAGCCTAAACCATCGTTATTGTGTAAAAACATTCAATGTTTTTTAATATGAAATTACAGAAATGACTACAGGCTAAAAGGAAACATATTAAAAATATTACGTTCAATTTTGCTATGTGACTTCTAATTATATGTCACATTTTGTGAAAGGGTGTTTAGGTGTAAGTCTTTTTGAAATCTAGAGAATGGATTATTTTCAGCTAAAGATATGCACTTTGAAGAATTTATAATTTTCAGCTACAGATATGCACAGCTTGGTTTTTAGTGGTATGGAGAGAGTCAACCCCAAAGTAAGGAATATTTATTTGAGGGATGTTTCGGATTCCATATTACCACATCCATGCATCCAATTCAAGTTCTGATCTTTTGAATGTACATCACCTTACCATTGAGACGTGCCAAAAATTCTTAAAATAGTTTGATAATGTTTCAATCTTAGAGTATGATGATGTGTCAAGTGAATTTTGATTAATTTTAAGGGTTTGTTAGATGTCAAATAGTTGAATTGGATGAGTGGGTAGTGTATTTCCACAATTATCAAACAGTATTGGTCATTAAAATACATTATATCATGATTACAGTGATTTGAGCCGGGCAATAGTTTGTATTATATCATGATTACAGTGATTTGAGCCGTGCAATAGTTTGTA